>JABXWE010014877.1:0-26743 GCA_014611495.1 Limonius californicus | reverse complement strand
TGAAACGTTTTTGGCTTCTCAAAACACAAAACGGCAAGTTTTTCTTTACCTTGTATTGAAGACGGCTAGCGCCAGGATCAAGGTGTAGAACCCCGGTGGAAGACAGGGAATGGGGTCAACAACGTCCTTCAGGACCGCTTGGAGCAAAAGAATGGGTGTCCCGCTCCGGGAAAGTGTTGATTTTGACGAGGTTGCAAACAAGGCGTACACTTGCGCCCACAATGCTGGCACGGGATTCCTTCTAATCCGTCGAGATCCGATAAAAATCGAGACGCACAAGTAACTGCACTGTGCACTTACAAGGCGACAATCTGCTGTTTCATAATTATCCGACTTTCTAGTTGATTCTTTACTTTTGCCTGAAGCAAATATTCGGTACGGTAGCGTGAATGAACAGCAGGAAACGCCGCGGTTGAAGAAAAACCCGATGCTCGTACGTCCAACTCGGTCAGGGGATAAGAGTCTACTCCAATACATTGCGTAAATACAGTTGCCGATTGATGGAGATTTCGGACAACTGGAGTCCACAAAGGTCTAGACTGGACTTCCTCAAAAATGCAACGGGACTTTACTTCTCCCAAATGATATTGCACAACATTACGAAATCTTCTGGAATGTTCTAGAAAGAAATTTGTTTGTGACGCTCTGAGTTCCAGGAAACGTTCGAGGTCAACGCGGAAGAAAACAAGAGCTTGCAATTTTTACACAAAGAAACTATTAACATATTTCGAACTTCGAAAGACAAAACAAAATACCGAAATGGTAACCCAAAATAAGAATTCAATTAAAACAGCGATATTCATTCCTACGAAGCGGCAAACAAACCACGGAATTAATAAAGTGTAGCGGCAAATTTGAAAATCACATAACAGTACCTCTCACGAAACACACCCCACTGTCTCATTCCACACCCTCTGGTACTCAGTTCCATCTATAATTTCCAAGGTGAACTTGGACTGCGTCGTATACGTGAAGTATTATGACAGCATTAATCGACTAGTTATAAATTGCGCATGGGTATAACACACCATCATGAAATATACAGCTAAAATAACAACTTTCAAGCACATAGTACAGCACACAATGTAATATTCCGATTGATATGCGCTCAGTATGCTAGAGTTGGTTAAAATAGATAAGGCGAAAGCAAAGAAAGCACAATGGCAAACAATGGGCGTTGTAATCTGTATTTTACCCCAAGTTTACTTGTCAGGTAAATGACCTTTGGCGACGATGCCTGTATAAACTAATTCATTTAACAGGTAAGTAAGGCTATGTAGCAAGGGACCTACTCTTCTGAAAAATAGTAGCGCTATCAATCAGAACAGGTTCTATTACCGAACACCTATCTCTGATAATATAACAAATATATACATTAAAACTAAATTAGAAGGCACGTGCAGTACTATTGTCCAACACATACCTCGAATAATCAAATAAAATCCCACAACTCTAATAAGGATAAAAGAACCCTCAACTCAAACAATAATATAAAAACACAGCTATAATTCCAACTTCCAGTAACATAGTCCAATGACTAACTACTCAGCTCAATATTCAATTAAGTGAACGCAGCACTGCTCAGATCGGAATTCTACTTGAAACTATTCCACCCAATATTTTCTACTGCGCGCCTTTGCTCTGACACTGCCTAATTACCAAATATCTATTTGGAGAAAGTGGCTATATATTTACACAACGCGATAGAATACACTACGATTTCTTCATATGTACATGACAACAGTATTATGATTATTCACATTACGTACCATTATTTCCTGCTTAAAATATTAAATATATAGATCAGTAATAAATGTTTTTAAACAACATTTACGTAAAATACTACTTTGATGTTATAAGTACTATTATTGAACTAGATGTTAGATGTGTTTACTACATCTGAATTCATCAGAGGAGCTGACAAATGAATTAGTAGATGGAGTCCTGAAAAATTTTTGTTGTCTTCTAATCATACCTTTATTTAATTGTGAGCGTTCACTAATTAGAAAAACAGTTGGTTCGTAGGTTCCTCTGTTTTTCTGTAGATAAAGTAGCAAGCGACCGAGTTCTCGCAAACGAGCAAAAATAAGGGAAATTTGGGAAATCAATACTTCATGACAAAAACCTCGAACCATTCGTAAGATAAGATACAATACATCCCACAAATCTAACTTCCGAAACCTGGCAGCTATCCTAGTAAGTGAGAAATTGAATTTAGAACTAATGAAATTTAACCTTTGCGCCAACAAAAACTTTTACTTCTCGCACGTGTAGTATTTTTATTCAGTAACACTAAAATGTCTCAAGCAATGCATTCTAATATTAAGAAGATAACACCTTGTGATTGCAATAAGAATGCTTTTATTAACTTTTATTGTAATTTATGGTTGCTGTAGCTTAAGCGTCACCTGTTCGAAATATATCTTACACGGAGATAGATAAGTATAATATTATATGTAACTAATTTGCAATATCGTCATATACCCCAACAAACCGATGAAAAGGGCTCTGCGGTTAGCACATGGCTGAGGGAGACGGTTCGTGCAAAATACAGAACAGGCTCACAGGAAGAGGGTCTTGATTGATATAATATACAGCGTTAGTCAAAATAAGTAGCCTCCGCCCTTCCATCTCACAGCTAAACGAAGATCTGCATGAAAGGACTAAGCACGGACAGCTTACGAGGAATCTAACCTACTTTAATGTGCTTCCCTCGGAACCTGAATCATTCTTATAAAATACATAGAATGAGGAAAATACCCAAAAATAACAAGTCATGCACTTTGAGTAATGGTTTCAATTATGTTCAACAAAATACGAAATAAGTGGTACAATTACAAGCAGGGAAGGAAACGTTCAAATCAGCACCAAAGTCGGTCTTTTTATGGTTTATCTATAAACAAAGGACTTTGTGACGTCCTAATTTGATGGCTATCCGCCACTGGCCTGGATATGTACTGTAATATCAGAAAATGGTATACATGGATAATATTTACCATGGTTCAGCAATAGTGTTTCGGTTAGCACAAGAATGTTTTTTTTTCTTCTCCTTATTTGATGAACAACCCTGGGCACGCTAAGATACGAAGAGACCGGCAGCACAAAGAGGAACAGCGAGCTGGATTGCGGTGGATTAGATCGTACCGCCTAAATAGGAATTTTCTACGGAAGACGGCGAATTGAATGTTTTAAACCAGTCAGCAACTAAGAACACGGGCACAGAGTTTTTGTTAAAACGGAGATAACGCTAACAGGATGGAAAAAATATTTATCCGCTCGAAGCAAAACGAGAACTGCACTATTCACTAAAATATTGATTCCTATGTATATTCGATTATATCCGACGTTTCGTCAATTTGAGAACGGTAAAAACGTAAACGGTAAAACTTTGATTACATGAACAATTTGCGCCTCCGAACTCGCCATAAAAGAACACCGCAAGATTCAGGCCGTCCCTGTTTTGTTTTTAAGCGATTTTTAGCAAGCCAGTCGGTATAGTTTTTGAAATTACACAAAACGCTTAGAATTCCAAGAGTATGATCCCACAATATTCATCGCCGCCGATGCAGACGAAACAATATACATACCAATGATAATATTACGGGATAACGGAAGGCGAGCTAAGGTGCTTTATTTAGAAATTAAACTAAAGAAGTGCATTTAACGATTCTTTGTATTTAACTGAAAACTAGACGAACGTCACGTATGATGACGGTTACAGTATTAATCGTTCTTGAATACATAATAACGCTGTACGCTTAGTTTAAATGCCATTAGCGACTACGTATAAACCGCAGCTGTTGAAGCATCCTGTACTCGTCCGAATATTTAATTCAAGTCGGGAAATAAAATAGAAAACACCGGTTGTTTTGATATTAAATGCTGAGAAGCAGATAAAAGCTTGAGTATAAACAAAATGTTTCGTCATGTCCGTGTCCCAATAGCTTTCATGTTTTAGTTCGAAATATAGTTGCACGCATTGACGTTGCACCTATTCTTCACATGTATTGTTTCTTCGGGAGTGTGTGTGAAAATTAAAAATGATGAATGAACATTTGCTTAACAAATAACTGAGATTATTTTAAATCTCTTTGGAAATAAAATTGGTGTCTTTCATAAGCTAGTTGCATGTTTGTAACTAACTTTAATTTTAAATTTAAAAAGACGTTTTCAAACTCGCCTTCCGCTATAATAATTTTTAATCATCGTTTTGTATGTAGATATCGTATTAGTATAATAAAGTCTCAAAAAATTTAAAGCAATCACTAAAATAGTTAGAAACGAAGGGCATAAATTTCGTTAAATATATTACAATAAGTACTAATTTATGTAGCTTATAGGTTGTACAGTGAAATCCCCCAAAATGCTAGTCTAACGGTATTCCTAGTGCTGAAACTATTCGCGCTTGTCAGTATTCGGATGGACGGACCAATACCCTGACATATGAGGTTTGGCTATTTAATTCCCGGATTGTCGCAGCAGCACTGCAGTCTCTGAAATTGAACCAAAAGCAAATCACTATACAGTGGTCCACGTTTTTATCACTTTAGGGTTGTCAAGCCAAGATCGCACACCTGTTAGTTTAAACACAGAATCGTAGAGCGTATATCGTAATTCTATCAGTCGTTATACATCCATGAGTGAATGTCAAATTATTCTGTAAATTATAGAAAACCCTAACAGAAACTTATAAAATGTTAAACACTGCGAACGGTTATAATTCGAGGTGTGTTCAAATGAAACCCATCATGGCTTTATAAAAAATGTTGTCAAAAATTTAATTACAAATAATTACCATCGCAGTTAAGGCACCTATCCCACTGTTTTACTAACCGATGTATACCCTCCTCATAGAATTCTTGTGGCTGCTGATTGAAGAAGTCTTCCACAGCTATCTGTGCTTCTGCATCACACTCAAAATGCCGACCTTTAAACACCTTTTTCAGCAGTCCAAAAATATGGAAACCGTAAAGCTATAGAACCGGGTTATATGGTGAATGCTCTAAAACCCTCCATTTCTTTCATTGACGATTTTCTTTTACCACATTAGCAACAGATTTGCATTGACATTTACTCCAGCTTCCGTAAACTCTATCAACAAGGGTCCTTCTTGGTCGAAAAAAAAATGTTAACATCACCTTGCCTGCAGAAGGTTGTGCTTTAAACTTCTTCGGTGATGGTGAACTTGAACGTTTCCATTGCATCGACGATAACTTAGTGGATGGCTCGTAGTAATGGCACCAAGTTTCGTCACCAGCAACTATTGACAGAAGAAAGTCATCACCTTTTTGCCTATAGTTTGTGAGGTGTTGCAGAGGTAAGCCCATTCGCAAGAATTTTTGTTCATTAGACAAGAGACGAGGAATCCATTGCGAACAAACTTTGCTGTAACTCAGATTACGAACAATACTATGGAGAGATCGCATACTCGCACCAACAATTTCTGAAATTTCTCTAACTGAAATTCGACGATTTCTTCTAATATGGCCACATGCATGCCATATGGTTTTCTGTGAATGCAGTACACCGTGCACCTGGTCGTGGCTCATCCATAGTCCCCTCTTTTTCATTCTTAAATTTTCGGCACCATTTCTTCACAGTTGGGAATGCAGTACGTGCATTTCCATACACTGCTTTCATTCGCGTATGAATCTGCAATGGCTGCACACCCCCAGCGCATAAAAATTGTAGAGCCGCACGCTGATCAAACTTGGACGGATTTTCAACAAAAAACGCCATTTCAAAATCGAAGTTTTAAAAGTCAGAATCAAAATCAAACGCCAGAAACTTATTAATGTGTTGCTTACAAACACTATTAACATTAACCAACGTCATCTGAATTATTGCACTGTTTTCACGGCTAAGTTGATCAAAGATGGGTTTCGATTGAACAAGCCTCGTAGTTGTAGTTTGTTTTAATAACATAAACGTTTCAAAGGTGGACCTTACATTTGGGATAGAGGTAGACATGTGCATACTTTACCCCGCACGGTCGTACAGTTGAGCAAAAACAGAAGAATTACATCATCCGCAGACTTGCCGCGGCTGCGCAAATGGGTGCTTCCGTATGATTCTGAAACGCAACGTGCATGCAGTTCATTAGAAAACCATTCCCATTTCTCGAATGTGACCGCAACTTCAGGATAAAGGTAGTTGGTTAATGTTCCATAATGATGCACATACGTATTCTGCACTGATTGTGAAATCTTTCCTCGTGAAACACGATGTGTTAGACAGCAACTATCTACCTTATGCACCTTTTTCCTCAAGTGAAAACTATTGTAAAGAGAAATAATTCTTGGATGTAGAATTGCGTTTCCCAAACGTGTTGCCTAAAATTACTCGTGGTCTCCAATCGTATAAAACGGTGAAGGGAATTGTGTCAGAAATACTAAATTTTCTTAGAACAATTTTTATATAAATATTTTATTTTATTTTAATTTTAAAATAGTAATATAATGTAACTGCAAACTTAAAAAACAAAAAAAACTGTAAATTTAGAAAATAAAACAAGGTTAAAAAAAATTAATGGCTACTTTGATCCTGCTGGGCAGATACTAATTTATCAATTCGGTATTGGTTTTCGCTTTTTACTGCCATTACGACGATGAAACGTGTAGTCTGTTTCAATAGCTAGTTTTTATATTCGTCGTTAACGATTATCCAGCCTCGCATATGAATGTGGTTGAAAAAGGAACCAACATCTTTAACGCCTTTTCAGACAATGACTCTAAAGCAGATACCCAAAACTTTATATTTTGAAGTCAGCTTCTAACGTTTTGTCCAATTTCATTGTCATAAACTTTTTTTATCAGAAGTACACAGGGAATTGTCAAAATGACTTGTTAAGAAAGGATTTTTAATCCACATGTTTTCTTTCCGTATGTTCTGACTTTGGATAGTAATCACTAAGTTCTGCTTCCTATTTGTGCTCTTCTCATTATCTCTTCATTTGTCACTCTATCCACCCAACTCACTCTCAGCATCTTCCTCCAACAGTACATTTCAAATGCTTCGATATTTTCGTTCCTGCCGTTGAAACAGTCCATGTTTCGCATCCGTATAGGCAATACTCCACAAATATGTGTTCACAAACTGTTTCCTTCTTTCTACCCATATCTTTGTCGATCTCAGAAGTTTCTTCTTCTCATAAAACGCTTTCTTTGTTTTTGGATTCTGCTAACAATTTCATTCCGACTCCTACTGTCTGTAGTAATTTTGTTACGGAGATAGCAGAACCCATTCCTCTTCGATGGTGTTATTATTCATTCTTATTTGTGTGTTGTTTTGCGTAGACTTTCCACAGACCATAATTTTTATCTTTTGATTCTGTATTCTCATATTATATCCGCGTTGAAGTATCCTTTCCAACTCATTGAGTGCCCTTTCGAGGTCTTCCTCATTTTCTGCTGGTAGTGCAATGTCGTCTGCGTATCTCAACGTGTCTATTTTCTCCCCGTGTCTTTGTATACCTATGTCTATACTTTCTCTGAATTCCTTTAGCACGTCTTGTACATATAGACTAAAAAGCGGCGGCGACAGCGTGCAGGCTTGTCGTACTCCCCTTTTTTTTTGCTTCTCTTAGAACATTCTCCAGTTTATTATTGCTTGTTGATTCTTGTATAGACTATATACCATTCTTCGATCTTTATACTTTTTTCTACTTTTTCTCATGATCTCAAACATTCCATTCCAGGTTACCTTATCGAAGGCCTTTTCTAGATTTGTAAACGCTATATGCGTATTCTTATCCTTTTTTAGCCTATTTTCTACTTTTAATCTTAACGCGAATATTGCTTCCCTCGTACCAGTGCCCCTTATGAAATCAAATTGGTCGTCTGTTAGTTGTTCCTCAATTTTTTGTGCCATCCTCTTTTGTATAATTTTTGTTATTATTTTAGGTGTGTGTGTTGTCAGGCCTATTGTACGATAGTTTTCGCATTTGTCTACGTTACCCTTCTTCAGAATTTGTACAATTATGTTTGTCGCAAACTTATCGGACAATTCTCCTTTTTCATATATTTCGCATACCAAGCAATATAACTTTTGGAGAGAAGTTTCTCCTACACATTTGATGATTTCTGCGGGTATTCCGTCTACACCTGGCGCTTTATCTGTCTTCAACTCTTCAACCGATTTACCAATTTCCGATCTTAGTATTGAGTCTCCTTCTTCTTCTGCATCCACTTCTGCCGTGGTTTCGAGGGTTTGGCTTGTTATGTTTGTTTGATTTTGCCACTTCATCTGAATTAAAGTTTTAATTTAATTGCCGCTCTATAGCCGATTACTATATTGTTATTTCCCAAATACTGTTTTAGTGAACCTTTTGTTGTTACCATGCAAAATGGCCGACTAATATTTTGTCTACGCGCTTGACCTGTCCTTGAAGGGAATCCTAAATTGTTCTAGAATTATTGAACCATATTTCACAATATGATGAAATCCTCCAGCTGCTGGATCCTTTCGTTTGTTTTTCTCTTCAGTCGACTTAACATCTTCGTTCGGCCTGGTCGCTGCGACGCAGCGCCGTAATCAAGTACTGCAGGGGCGGCTTGGGTTTTCGATGGGTGTCCATCGCGTGAATTTTCGTATCGCTGTTTTCACCGTGGGGTGAACAGAACCATCGACAAGTGTCGGATTAAAGAAACACGCTGCAATTTTAACTCTTGAAAGGCAATTCATTGTGAATTTGCCGAACGCCTTTGGCGGATTATTATCGAGACCATTTCTTGTTCCTCTGCATGTGCCTCTTCTGCGACAAACTAGAAAGGTTGTGCAGCGAATATTTTGTCTCGAAATCTCCCGAAGAATCTCTGCCTTTTTCCGGATCTAAGAACACCCCAGATTTTGCCTGCCTCGCTCTCTACTCCCTTCAAGGAAAATCAAGGTAAAATAAATAGTGATTGTGTGGTGAAAACTTTTTCCGAGTTAATCTTCAAACTTCTAGTGCTGAACCTTTTTCTTTAAATGCGACTTAAAGCGACCTTCAGTCGCCAGTTGTTCTTTCTTCTTTTGGTTAAGGAAAGTGTATTCATATATTGTATTAAATTGTAAACTCCGACGCCACTGGCTGCGTAGATGTGTTATGGCAAGACACTGACGGCGAGCATTTTTTAATTCGTTCGTTCGAACGTTCCAACAAAATCTTGTATTATTGAACCGTAAATATAACCACTTTCTGTGTAATCGTTGTAATTTTTGTATCATGCAAGTAAACTACAAGAAGTTCAATTATATTTGTCTTGAAATTTACTACATCTTTTATGTTTGTGTATTTTTATCTTTGTGTGCATGACCTTTGGAAACTTTACATATAGGAGGAGGCACAATAAAGGTAAGTCCGATTCCGGAAGCTGCTGGCTTCTCGGCCGTCCACGAGAACTGGTAATCTGCTTTGATTTGGAAGGTGGTGCCCGTTAATTTTGACCTACCCTGTACACAACTAGGAAGATTTTCCTCTCGTAAGCGGTTTCCGGAACCACCCCTACTCCTCTGAGTTAAGCTGTAGGCCTTTTTCCACCTATCTTGTTGCGGGTTTGCTCGTTTGGCGCGTAACAGGCTATCCATCTCTTCTCCCCCATACAGTTCCTCATTAAACAAACGAAACAACACAATTAATGTAATATATACAGTATTAAAAGTTACATTTGACTAAGTATAAGAAAATTTTGTTAACCTGTAATGCGACACTTATTTAAATATTATTGTTGGTAATCCAAGTAAGAGGAACACTTCACTTTAAAACAACTTGTATTTGTTCTTACTTAGTTGAAGCCTTACTTTGTTGGAATTCATATTAACCCTTCCGTGACCGTGCGGGGTAACTCAGTTACCCCAGAAGTCATTTTTTTAAAATATTTTCTTAAATAATGTATTCACGGCATTGCCCGTTCATGTATGCCTCCAATAAACATTAGCGTAGGTTAATACATCATATTTGTTAGTAATTTTGATTTTTAGAAATATTTTTTTAACTTTTTCATCCCATACCAAATAACCAGAATAGCACCCACCCGTAAATATTCCTCAAAATGCTGCAAGTACAAGGTGCTCATTCTGTCCTCGAAAACATGACGGAAAGTAAAAAATATCACATATGCCGAAAAACAATCTGCAATGTCCATCGGAAGGAAATAAAAAAATAATTTTGTCTTGAATGCGAACAGTTGGAGAATTAATCATTTTACATTTACTTCATTTATTTAGAATATATAAATTTTTATTTGTATCGTCAGTAAATCAAATACTTAGGAGAACTGCTTTGTTGCATTTATTTTGATTTGTAATATCTTTAAAATAAATATAAAACAAGTAAAGTACCAAAAATTTAAAGAAAACCATGGGGTAACTGAGTTACCCCGCACGGGCTGCCACGTAAATTCCATTAGCACGGTCACGGGCGGGTTAAATAAGAGTTACAACAGTATTATTAGGAATATCAATAGTTTCTATTGGTCTTGTATTCCATCGAAAAAAATTATCAATAAAAATAATAAAATTAGTAACAATAGTTTTAGCTTATTAGTTATTTGTATTACTTGCTGCAGTAAGTTTTTCATAAAATTTGTCAGAAACAAAAACACAAACAGCTAATATACCGGGCCCATTCAGAAAATTTGCGAAACCTTCTTATATCCCAACTTTTCATTCTAAAGTATTTTAGACAGTTTTGCGCTTTTTCCAGCAGCTACCCAGAATTGCTAAACAATTTAATAAACTTTCTTCCGACGCTTTTTGTTGACTGTAGTCGCAGTTTCGTGCTGAGGTGAGATCGTATGTGGATGCTAAATCGCGTCATTTGTCACCCTGCCAAATATTTTCAAACTTCCGAAGCTGAATGCACTATCATGATGCAAATTTCACGATTTACTGTGGTAGCATACAGATTTATTCAATCTTGAAGTGCTTTTTAAAGGCTGAATAACTCAAGATTGATTCTGTGTTGGCAGTTGTGATAAAAATTAGTGTAATATTGTATATAGGCAAGGACTATGTATATATATATATATATATAAAACAGACCTTGATTTAGGTAACTCAAAATACACAAAGAAAAGTACACGGTAATTTAATTATTTTTTGTTAATTTATGAATGTAAATAATTTAGAGTAGCCGCATTGAACAAGAACAATGCGAAGGCGTTTTCATAAAATGTTGTTAAATTACTTAAAATACTTAAATAAAATGCATCTTTAGGTAATAATTTCAATAGCTTAGCATCTGTAGTACATAGAATACTATTCTGTCTTGTTTTTAAAAAGTGGCAGATGAAAGGAAAATATATTTTTGAAAACAAACCCGTTAAGGTATTTGCAATCGCAGAGATTTCTAAATAAGTCACTGAAACAGCCCCTTGTTTGTGTTACGGCAAAGTAAACAAATTTGTTTCGTACGCGTTACAAACAATATTGGTATTGTACAGCTGGGAAGGTTGTTGTAAAAAGATCTAACAGCGCTATGCTGGAGGTTGCTAATCAATCAGCAAACGAACATGCCTTTAACACCAATTCAAAACAATAATATACTATGTTATAATAGACTCTTAATGTTAAGACAACAATTATTTCAATGATTTTCGAAACGATATTATAATGTTCATAGTTTCATTCTGATTAGAATCCTATTCGGAAAGGAAAATGCTTGCTTAATGCTGATTAATTACCTGGCAGGATAAATTGGTGGTAAAACACAGCTTATAACCCCTACTTTATGCCACTGCGCATGCTGTTCTTTTCCCTTACCAAGTGGAACAGGTTCTACAGGTCAATTGCAGCTACACAGCAAATACTGTACATACATACACATTAAAGTTTAATTTAATGAAAATTATACAAAGTTTAGTTTGTGAGCATGAGAACCTGAGTGAAACCTACTCGCTTGCATTATCTAGTTTGTTTATACTACATATAATAAGTATACCTAATGGTTCCTTAAATTATTATTTAAAAAATCAATACCTATATCCTGGGCTTTATTAATTGAGTAAAATGTGTCATAAATATCTATTACAGCTGTCGGTCCCCTCTCGCAAATATCGTATCAATTTTAGTAGGCTGGTATTTGGTAATAGAGCATTACATTGACATAAAGTAAATAATTTCCATAACTAGCGAGATTTTTACAGCAGATACACAGGCCGCTGCTAGTGCTCTGACGGTTTAAAACTTAAATATCTGTAGTGCTGAAGGTAACGCAATTAATTAGAAGAGTGCACTTACACCATTCAACTAAATTCCACTTGAACGTAAAACTTTGCGAAGGAGTTGCAGTTAACCTGCGGTAGTGGAATATGATTAAGTTCAACTTAACTTTAGGTAAATGTAACCATAAACTTACTTTGCTTTACTTTCTCTTCACAACTTTCCTTTGATAAATGCATTAGGAGATTTAGTTCCCGGAGTTTATGTTTTAAGATCTACGAACTTGGCAAAGTTCGTGTTAGTGTCATTAGAGACAACTAGAGAGAATTCTAAATCTTACACTTTTACTATACACTCAATACAGCAGATACGCATTCTTCTCTGTTTTTGTATTCACCAAATAAATTAGTCTCTCCAAATTAATAGTTTTATTCAAAGATGTTTGGTGTTAGGGCTTACCAAAGGGCCCTAGCATTATAGTACAATATTCGAGCAAGATTACAGATACAGTTAGTAGTTACAAGTAGGCAGAGTAATGAGTGGTAATAGAATAAAGTTATTAATTTGTAGAATTCTACTTTCGGTTATAAATTGGAGAACCTGAGTTAAACTACTAAAAAAATAATAGGGATATTGTAATATCAAGCCTAAATGTTTGTATTTGGCAGCTAATGGTCGTCTATTATTGATAATTAAAGCAAGCGGCAATGTTTGATGTTAAGAAACAAAAAACAATCGAATCCAGCTGCAATTGTTTAACCGTATTGGTGTCAAGTCGAGTTTGTGTGTTTGATTGAATAATCTTTCCTGCCGTCTTGAGACTTTTTTTGTTCCGTGTTTTTTAATCGTGTGTTACATTGTGTTCATAATAATAAACAGCAATGTAGAGAAACCACTTAACAATAGAACAAGGAAATTTAGCGGTCGGTGCTATGTACCAAACAAGAGATCGCCAGGTCGTCATTGCTGATATGTTAGGAACCACGCAGAGCGTAATTTCACGTGTCCTTTCGCACCACACACACACACATACTCACACATCTACAGCAACTGCTCCAGAATGCCACAGGAAATCGAGCTTCCGATCAAAATGCGAGAAATCGATTGTTTGAGATAGGACTTACCTCATACCGCCCCATGAGATGTCATGCAAGAACTGTGGCCCAACGAAGACCTCGGTTAAAACGGTCAAGAAGTAGGCTTCAAGAAGTGATACCGTGGGATGATATAATGTTTTCGGACGAGTCCGGATATTGTCTCAGCAATGATAGCCATAATGGAAGAGTATATCGTAGTGCCGGGCATCGTACCTTACCTCAGTATACCCAATCAGTTGTTGCCTTTGGTGGTGGTGGTGTTATGGTATGGGTTGGAATTTCTTTAGGGTGGCGTACTGACCTCCATATCTTTAATGGTACACTCACGGACCAACCTTATGCCCAAGAGATCATTTTGTACCATGTTCTGAAACGTCGCAACGCTGTTGGATGAGAATATTTTGCTTTTCTAGACGGCAACGCTACACCGCATCGTGCTCGGGTTGTTTTAGAGATGCTTTGAGATGAGGAAATTAACAAGCTTGCTCTTCCTTCTCTTTCTCCAGACCTCAACCCCATTGAGCGTGCATGGAACCTTCTTTTGCAAAGACAGCTGTATCATCATAATCCAAGGCCTACTGCTGTGCAACAGCTGAGGGAGTCAGCCCCGCGTTCCTTGAACCTAAAGGCAAAAGCGGTAACCTTTAGACCACCGAGGCCGGTTATAAAAAAGGGTATCATAATATTATAACCGTGAAAATAATAAGGTACTTGCGCCACCGATCTGGAAGCTTTCTACTACCTTCCTGCAAGAAGTGTGTGGGTTGCATGTGTATCCGCTCTTGAGTAGCTTCGATAACATCGATATCTGATATACGTTTAGTGGTCTACATAAATAAAAGTCGGAGGGAACACGATCAAGACTGCATACTGTATGAGGAAGCAGGCCTTACTGAATTTGATTATAGTATCAATTGTACTTGCAACAGCGTAAGCATTCTATTGGAGTAAGAATACAGAACTTTGTCTTTTCTTCTGTTTATTTCTGATGGTCTTTTTAACTTTTGAATAATAGTTCGTATTAATTGTAATACGTTCTGCAGAGAAACTAACAAAGAGCACAGTTTGAGTATCTCAAAAAGATCACTGTACCAATTGACAACAAGTTTTTGTTTGCTTTCACTTTGGAGATTTGGTTTGCCACCATTGCATGTTTGCACATTTCGATTGAGGAATAATATATTGTACCCAAGTTTCATCAGTTGTTACGACTGTGTCCAAAAATTCAGCTCATCATGAAGAAGAAGCGATTTGCAAACAATTCAACTTGTGTTCTTCGGGCACCAAATGCGGAATCCATCTGGAACTTAATTTACAATGCTTTAGCTTGCTTGATCATGATGTTTTCAATGCTTCCAACACTAATTTCTAAATTTAGAGAAATTTTATGAACTATTACCTGTCTGTCTTGCCGAATAAGGATATACAACTTTTCGTCATTTTCAGCATTAATTAAAGCTGCAACTCGTCGTACATAATGCTCATTTTCTATACGAATTCTAGCGTCTCTAAAAGATTTCTACCACCCAAACACTTCACAGTCATCTTTTAGAAATACGTTGATTTTCGAATTGTGCTAACGAAGCAAGTGCCATAGATATGTTTGCAAGAGTTACGACAAACTTCAAAATAATTTAATTCTTGGAACTATCTTCAAATGGTGTTTTAATTCAAATATATAGCGTCTAAATTTGGTCACTCTTAGTACTGAAAAACTTAAGCTATACATTTCCGGGGATTTCCTTACAGTGCTGATACCCAACAATGTTTTCCCGAGAATAGAACACCTTAAAGTTTGCAATAGCAATACGGAATAATAAAAAATACCAGAAAACTATTTCAGTTAGAGAGAAGAAATTTGCATTAAAAACTTAAGGAATAAGGACAAAAATGGAGTCTTTTTAATTTATTATTAGTAATTTCTTCTGGTTCTTCTTCCTCATCTTTTACAAACTCCTTCAATTTCTATCTATTTCTCACCTCTCTCATCCAATTTCTACCAGTTTTTGTTGCAACATCATCATTCCATCTCATCTGTGATCTTCCTGTATTTCTTTTTGTTAATCACGATATCCATTCAAGAACTACATTCGTCCATCTGCCGTTCCTTATTCTCACTAAATAGCCATACATCTGCAATTTGCTTTAAGCACTGTATCAGCTATATCTTTCTGAAGTTATCCCTAGAAAAGAAAAAACACTACCCGCCTCTTTGTGCTACTTGTAATTAGTGTAGGACTCTACCTGTTAACTCCCACGTTTCCGCATCGCATGTCTAGACAGGCAGGACTAGATCGAGCGGAATGTCGCTTATAAACACATAATGTATTTTCCAAATACCGACGAACCAAATTAAAGACCGTACTTAAGCAAAAAAGGTGATTTCCGGTATTTTTATGTTGTTGAACGTCTATGGGGATAGTTTTACTATATTGTTAAGAATTTGCGAAAACTGAAATGTTTGGGGCTGATTTAAGGGATGTATAGGTGGCTACATACCTGCAGCATCTTAAACTAGAGTATTTTATCAATGCATTCTTCCAACATTCATATATGCATAGCAAACTAAATCCTTTACGGAAATCATAATAAAAAAAGGTAAAAGTAACACAAAGAGCAAAGAAGGAGTCGATGTTGGGAGTGCAAAAATCATGCAATTACATTTAAAATGAAACCAAGGTAAAACACGTTGCACGACGCATCGCAACCTTAAAATAGCAATGGACAGGGCATCTTATGCGACGAGAAGATGATAGATTGAGCAAAAAAGTAACCGAATGGAAGTCAAGGAAAGGAAGAAGAGATCGCGGAAGACCTCGAAGTAGATGGAAAGGTGATAATAATAAGGCCGCAGGAACACAATGGATAGGAACGGCGCTAGATCGAACAACTTGAGAGGCGTACTCCTAGAGATGGAATATTTAAACGCTGGGGATGCTGATGATGATGATGGTGGATGAAACATTATTTACTACATTTTCGGGGTAAACATTACAAGAAACGATTAAGATCAACAGTTTTGCAACGATTGACTCACCTAATTCTAGTACTGGTAGTGAGACACTTGATAGTGAGGTAGTAAAACAAGCAAGGTCGTTTACTTTTATTTGTTTCATGTTTTTAGATTCTTTTTATAAAATGTCTTAAACTTTTTCCATATTGTATAACAGTTATTCATGTAAACAATATGAAATCGATCATAATTTATTTTCTATGGTATTTTGTATTCCTTTTAGTTTAGTAACTTAGTAGTTAGTAATGGCAAGAGGTCTGTCACACCGTAAAACGCTTCCGTATTTTGCAACTGTCATCAATTACTTAGTATAATTGATGTACAAATCCTGATTGAATAATATCTAAAACATTTTTCTGTACCAAATGTCATTAAGTATGTAACTAGAAAAGCATCATAACCCATGCAAAGAAATTGGTTTGGGTACGTTTCTAGCATTCGGAGTCGATATTTGTAGGCAATTTCCAACGTCGCTCGCTGCTGCAGCTTCTGAGGTTATGTTATTGCTAGCAAATGGTAAAGCACTTCCTGGTGATATAATTGGGTAGTAAAGTAGCTAACATACGCAAGATCGGTCGCTTACTAATCCATACGGTCAACGATAATACTTCCGTTTAGAGATTTCAGCTGGCAGAATGTTCTGATTCCTCACTGATTTTTAACGTACGTAGTTAACTAGCTAGATTACTTAATTCTAACTAGAATGTAGAGTACAATCCATCAGCACAAAATAGAAAGTTTTGAAGCGGTTACTTGGGATACCACATTAGATGATTATGATGGCAATTGATAATTTGGAGTAAGAATTGTAATTTTTTTCATATTCGAAATTAGCATCATCAAAATCATAATTCTATTTAAAAGTACTTCAAGTGGATCTGTAATTGGATCATAAGTCCAGAATATGATGCTGATATTTATATTTTTCACATCGAAAAATTGACTTTACTTTTCAAACTACTGCATGTTTAATTGAAATTGACTGTAGTGCCACATCCAAGTATGTACGTTCTATTTTTAAGCTCGATGCCAACGATAAATCAAAATAAAATTATTTGAATGTTAATTAATTATAAAACGTTTATATTTACTTCTCCCCACACCATTCTAATATATTAAGAAGTAATGCAAGAACTGATCAGTGTGCATAGATTTAACGATCGATCATAAATGTTTCAAATTACGGTTGGCTGTGAGTGCTACATGGCATGTCGTAGCTGTCATGTTATCTACCGACCGTACCTTTTCTTTATTTCTTCGAATGTAGACACAAACAAAGTGAACTTAACCTCAAAGCGTATCTCATCGCAATAAAACGCATTTTAAAAAGTAAACAAACAATAAACATAATACAACAACCAGATTAAACAGATTTTGACAGGTGAATAAATTATTTTAAATTCACAGTTTGTTATGTACATTTAATTGTGCCACTTCATCCGAACTAGAGTCGCAATTTAATTGCCGCTTCATAGGAATCAAATTTATATTTTAATTGCAATTTTTATGTTGATTACAGTGTTCGTTATTATCTTAAAATTTAATTTACGAGAGGCCAATTCCGCAAAGCCTTTGAAAGTTGCCTTTGTAGGCTGAAATTGCCGAATCGTGTTTTGTCTGCACCTGACCCTGGACGCTTTCTGCGAATTTACGTGTCAGATCTTTCTAGAACTATCGCATAATATCGTCGTCTTGGAGGAGAAAGGAGCTAACCCACACACTTACTATTTAGAGAAAAAGGGCAATAAAGTTTTTATGTGTATGTTAAAACAAATGTTTTAATTGTATCTACGTTGTTTATTTACTAAATGTAATGAAAGTTGGTACAGACGTAATAAGGCCCTTTATTTTAAGATTGAGTACAAAAAGTTGAAAAAATGTTGTATCATTAAGTGATAATTAGATAATTAGCACTTAGCTCATTTCAGCACCGTAATATAACTACAACCACATAATATGTCATTTTAAAGGTGAAAAGAGCTAAGTGATTGATAATAATACATTATTATTATATTATTACAAAACATAAACTTACTACCTAAAACTATTTTTACTATAATATCAACTATCTAAGGGTCGATCCACACTATAGTGCCGCTCTCGATACGCTCTCGGTTCGATACAATATTCTTACAGAAGAAACAAATGAGTCTATTCACACTGTCGCTGTCGCTACGATATCGATACCATACCGCTCCAATACCGATACACCTCAAAGAATATTTTATCGTAGCGAGATCGGACTTGTCAGGACTTGTAGCGACAGTGTGAATATGTCTTCGATCTCAGTCCACTCCGCTTAGTGCTCGATTTGATGCAAACCACCAATTATTTTAGCAAATATCATTTCAAATGTACCAGAATCCATTCTAAAATACAATATGAATTTTTCTTCATCGTCAATTAAATGGCGATAGAAAGTATAATATTCTCCTTCACTTTTTCGTGCTTGTAAACGTGGATGTACCCACATTCGTCTTCTTCTTTTTCTCTGTGTTTTGATGCTTCTTGATCCATCGTCTAAAAGAATGGCTATCAAAACTAATTCTTCAGTAGAAAAGTTAAAAAATGAGATTTTCACTATTTGCATCGAACTTGTAACATTGATGATTGATGAGAAACGACTGAAGCGAGACCGGAGCCTGAACGGCAATGTGAATATGAGGAAATTGTATCGAACCGAGACCATATCGAGAGCGGCACTATAGTGTGGATCGACCCTAAATCTACTCAGAATCATCAGAGTTAATACTCTCAGTAGTGTGTAAGTTTTTGTAAAATTGATGATAAACAGTTGGTATTTTATCTGTTCTACATAAAAACAGTAAATCTTCTAATTTTTTTTCATCAATTGGAAGACGGGATTGATAGAGTTGATCAACACTATGCCCTGTATTATTTTCCTTACGGGTAGGCCTTCTAACGCATAAATGTTTGAATTCATTGCCGCTCAGCTTGTTTTTATAGTAAATGAGCAATGGTGACTCTTTTCTGAACTGCAACCATTTAACATCTAACCACCTCATAGCATTGCCATCTGCATCTTTATTTCTAGTTGTTATCAATTTTTGGCTATATGGTTTAAAATCTTGAAACTGAGTGTGGTCCATTTCTCTTACTATATAAGGTGGATTGCTCAATTTTGCAGTCCTTGCCACTGTGTAACACTGGTCGGGAACAAATATATTTATTTTTTTCCCTCTATTCTCGATAGTTGAATGGACACTGTCACATTCCATTTCGGAATGTCCAGACTCCATAAACTTTTGATTGATAATTTTTAAGTGTTCTGATAGAGACAAAGCTCTTAAAAACATAGCAGACAAAATCGTATTTCTGTTTTGCCCAGAAGCAGTGTCTGAATAAAATGTCACTTCAGACACTTCTGGAGGTAAGTCGGAAAGTAACTGCCACAAGCATGTTGCTATTTCTGATGCTCCTTTAGTCCCTTCAGCTTCATGCCACATATTATTAATGACACTTCTATCAGCGAGAGTATATACTATAAAATTGTAGGTTTTCAATTTTTTCTTGTAGTACAGTTGTCCAATTCCAAGTTGAGGTGTGAGTAGGATTTTTTCCAAATCCATGGTGTACGACCTAAAACTTGAATCATTACGAGCCCGTTCTTTATCTTCTTTTTTGTGTTCTCGTGCTTCTTGTTTTCTTAACATGTGCAAATCGAAGTCTGATTGACACTTTAATTTTTCATCTTCAGATTTATTTGTAAACTGAGCGCAATAATCGCATTGATCTTTTTTAGGTCTGTGAAAACCATAATTATATTCATTAGTAAAAATATGCTTGTAAAAAGAAGAAGTAACAGGT
Source organism: Limonius californicus (assembly GCA_014611495.1). NCBI lineage: Eukaryota > Metazoa > Arthropoda > Insecta > Coleoptera > Elateridae > Limonius > Limonius californicus. The sequence continues at coordinate 6,664 of JABXWE010014877.1, read as the reverse complement.
GTCACCTGGCGCTCTTCGCAATATTTCAAGTAATCTTGATACAAGCGATTTTCAGATAAGCCAATTGGGAGGTACATCCTTTTCGAAGTAGCCCTACAATAATGTGATTCAACTACTTGAATTGAATTTATATGACTTCGTACAATCTCTTTACGATCTTCTGAAATTTTATTGGGAGAAGGATTTAAACCTCTTTTATCTTCTTCTACAATTCCAGTAACCAAAGTCTTCTTCATCACTGTTTCGATTTTCTTTCCCGAAATATCTAAAGTACCTAGAAAAAAGTTTTTGCAAACTTGGTGCGTTCCACTTGTACATGTCAAGCTGTATACTAAGGTATGTTTCCTTCTTGAAGAAGTATTTTCTTGATCACCCACTGCATACCGTCTTTTCGGTACTTTCCTTCAGACACATTTGCTAATAAAGCTCCATCTAGATCTCTCATCCTTAAGAGATAAATAATGTTGAAATATTTGTCAACAATAATAATTATTGATAAACAACAAACTCGCACAATTATTGATAAGCAAACTCACACAATACTTTAAATTCGCAACTGACAACTGACAGAGTGCTGTATAATTTACCAGTGCAGCCGCATCATGAGCGATGGTCGTTGAACGTAATCATAAACAGCTGCTTTGCGGTTTAGCTCTGTTCACCACCAAAAGAAATTGTATACTAGTAGTTGGTGATGGAATTGGTGAAGAAAGCTATGCCGCTTGTACATGTTTCACCCCTGACAGAAAATACATATTTTTCATTTAGCTTCTTTCACAGTTTACCCGAATTAAAGGTTACAGTTAAAGAATCACTTAGATCTCTTCACCACTGTATTTTTCATAGTTTTCCAATTCATGTGGTGTAGTTAACTCAGTTTACCCTGAAATGTGGCTTAGCTCTTTTCACCTCCAAGACGACGATATTTCTGCATGTGGTGTAATATTTTTGACCGACGCATGTTCGCGTTGCGTTTGGTTCCTCAGTCGACCTTCACCCGGCTCCGGTCGCCCATGTCCGTCTACGGGGGCCTTTAAGAAACAAAGTAGGCGCTAAACTTTGGTTACACGCGGACGTATTATCGAAGACCGGGTTTTCTTCGCGGCTCATCTGCTAAATTGAGTTTTACCGTGTCGACCAAGTCGGATTTAAATAAATATTAGCAGTGTTAAGCTTTGGTATATGGACAATTAAATGTAATTGTCCTTTCGATCTTTATCGGATATAAGCGATTTAAAAACCCGTGGAAGTTGTGCTTCTTGGAGCTGTTGTTTTAATCGTCTGACCCCCCCCCCCCGTCGGAAGTAAGCTAATTCCCAGGGGCGTCGCAGCAATTATTTCGCTCCAACGTCTCCCGAGGAACGTCGTCTACCCTTTTCCCGGACCTGAAAATACCCCAGACCGTACTTGCATCTGGAGAACACGTCGAAATTGTACCTGCCTCTCTCTCTACTCCATTCAGCGAAAGTCAAAGTAAAGAATCTAGTTTTTTTGTGCGTTGTGGAAACACCTTTTACGCGTTAACTTGCAAAATTTTAAGTGATTGAAACTTTCTTTGTTAATGCGACAAGAAGCGGTCTTCAGTCGTCGATCGTCATTTCTTTTTTTGTACTACTAATTGTAAAGAGTAAATATATATTGTATTATTCTTGTAACTGCTACTGGCAACGTGGTTGTTTGGAGAATTTAAATACCGTGCGCCAGGGGTGGCGAGTTCCTCCTCTTGAACGTTCAAATTAACAGTTTGTAATACTGAGTATTTTGTATTTGTGTGTGCCTGAATTTTGCAAGCTGTCTAAACAGGAGGGAGGCACAATGAGTGAGCCCGATTCCCGTAAGCTGCTGGTTCCTCGGCCGTCCACGAGAACCTGCAATCAGCTATTATTTGGAAGGTGGCGCCCTTTAATTTCGGCATCCCCTGTAAACAACTAGAAAGATTTCGTCCCGTTATTTCTGTACACCCCCACTACTCCTCTGAACTAAGCTGCAGGCCTTTTTCCACCTATCCGGTTGCCGGTCGTTTGACCCGTAACCAGTTTTTTAAATTGACATATGTTTATAGTTCAATCTCAGAAATGCATACAATTTACATGGCCCTTTATAATTTGAAAACATTTTACCACGTTTTATATGCAGCACCAGGTTGAAAAATGTTTACCTAAGTTAACACCATATGTTGTAGCGAACGTGGTCTCTATCATAATTTTCAAAATATAACTGGATATATCTGAAATCTACTTACAACCTAAACGTACTAAACGTTCTATCGGATCCTACTTACGTTTAACAGGAAGTTGTGCAGTTAGGATCAAAGCAGTTTAGGTCCTATAATTTTCACAATTTGAACAAGGACCAAAATGATTGATTGGGAATTTTGTCGGTGACTAAAACGTCTGAGAGCTAACTTGATCATTCTCGAGTGAGCAACTCAATAACGAGCTTTCACAGTAGTCGCTCAGTCCTCCTCCCAGGGCGCAGAACTTTCCGCTTATTACAGTCCGCTTTGAATTTAGCTTCTCTTGAGAAAAGCAATAATTGTATTTGAGTACCTTCATATAACGCCTCGCATTTATGGGTTGAGTCAGCGTTCTTATATTGCTGATTTATGCTGTGATGAATTATTTCGCGGATAACTTTATACTTATAGCAGAATGTTAAAAATATTACGCATTCGTTCTGGTAACCTTATGCGGTAACGTTATTTAGTTTCCTTCCCTTTTACTCTTTGTCATGCACTATCATGATTCATTACTTGGCGTAAAATAGTTGCATATTTTGTAAAACATATTTGAATCAAGCTGTTCTATTTATACGCAGGATAGTTGCGGTTACAAAATCGCAATAATTTTCAGAATGAATTGCTTCACAACCTCGACCTTCTGTTCCTCATTCTCACACGGAGAGTCATTTATCTCCCCTTAATCCGCACCAGAACTCTTTATTGTGTAATTTGGAAACGATTGCAAACAGAGATTATTTGATTTAGGGACAAACGAACAAATTCCCAACAACGAACTCTGATTTAACGAATGACTTTGAAATAACCAATAAATTACTTTTACGGATTTATTGCATGCAAATGTAAAACAGCAACACCAACGCGTTGTCACAGACATAACTGCCCTTTGTTGTTTGCTGCATCCTATCTTTACGTTTCAGACCGGCGAACGTGCTAATTTTCTGAAAAACTCACAATAGAGGGTATTCTGCGTGGAGAGACATTTTTCACTACTAATCTCTTTTTCACTCTTCAGACTCGCAGCAGCTGATGTCAGGCGTGCTATAAAGGAATTAGTTCAATCTGAACGAAGTGCACATTAATCAGGGATGGCTTTACCACTTTGTAGGTTTCTCTCCGTACTGAAACGAATACTTTTTCCTGCTATGATCTTAATACTCTATTTTTAATTAAAATTGTAATTAATCTATTTTTATAAACTTTCCTACATTATTTATCCTCCGGTAATGAAATTTTTAACTTGTGCTGTTTATTTCGCTTCTTAAAGTATTTGCGTATTTGTGCGTGTTATTCACTTACTTGGCCCCCAAACATCCGGTAGAACTGTGCTCCTGTGGTTTAATAACAGCCGGTGTAATCATGTAGTTATTTAAAGCATTGTTTAAATAATGCAGCAAGAACACTGCATTCTTTCATCCACTTGAAAACCCAAAATATAAATGACAGTTTTCTTGCTATTGCGGGCCATTTAAATTAATTTTCTTCAGATCTTTCTCCGTTCTTTCATATCTTTTGCTTTTGTGCGCCACTCTTGGACGCCTCCTTCCTCCAAATCCCCTTGCCTTCTTTCAACCAATCTCCTCTGGGGTCTTCCTTTTCTTCTTAGTTCTTGTAGTTTTGTTCTTAAAAACGGATACTGTCGTTTTATCATCTGGTAATCCTTTTATGTGCTGCAGTGATCTTATTCCCAGCACTTTTACAAATTACATGCTTTCTAATTCACCATGCAATTGTTTGAAACCTGCATTTTGCTTTTTTACCCATCATTCTACTGCTCACCGCTTTGTGTTATTAGAGCGTTTTGGTTTCTTTATGGACTGTGCGCATCGTCTATCGTTTTATTATTGCTCCTATCGACTATATACATATATATATATATATATATATACAGGGTGTTAATAAATTGCAGGGACAAACTTCTAGGGCTTAAAGTATACATGAAAACAAACATTTTTTGTTAATAAATGTATGGTAAAGTGTTTCCTTTCAGGGATAGAGCTTCTCAAAGATTCTTTAAGAAGCGCCTAAATGTAGGAAACTCAAATTACAAGGTACCTACTATTTGTTTCCATAACGACGGAATTTGAATTTGAAAAGTGGGAAAGAGGGCTTTATTTATCCTGTATGTATTTCCGTCGTTCAGCAAATATAAAATATTGAGTGGTTAAACCTAAATATTGGGCGCCAATTAACAAAAAAACTGTAATTAATAGAACTCAGCATCCAAAAATCCAATGAATAAATAATTAAATCGATAAATTGTTTAACGAACACATAATCAAATGAATATTGCACCAACCTCTTATGAAGATATCAGGGTCGTTGTTATAATCGGAGAAAACTGTGTAGTCTCGAATAGCTAATGGGAAAGTGAAAACACACACACACACAGAAAGCACAGGGAAGATCAAAATAATTAATCATACAGAATCTAATTAGCACAATGCAATTCAACATTATAAGCACTTACCCTTAACTGACGCAAGATAATATTCAAATTCATTACTCAAAATAAACATATTAAAACACCAAGTAGTTTTTAGTTATTCTTTAAAATGTTTGTTTTGGTAAAATGTATGAATGGCAACCTCGACAGCGGTATGGTAAAAGAGAAACTGATAAAGAAAGAAAGAAAAAGAAAAACCCACCTCCTTATTCTTATATTCCTGGTATAACTTCAACCTTGGTGGAATCCAGTACCGTCTTGAATTTTAAATTTGTCCACTTCAGTGCGAAAGCTGTCGCATCACGTGAGTCATCTTCTACCAGAGTCCGTTGCGAAACTTGTGGTCCAGGAAATTGTTGAACAAAATTAGAAAAGTAGCTTGTCCTTTGTTGATTCTAAATATCCACCAACATGTAAGTAACCTCGGTTCTCAACATTTTTTTTAATCAAGATGTACCGTTAATTGTTCATAACTTTTGGATAAGTATAGGTAAACTCTAAATTAACTTTAGGTAAATTTTTGAAGTGCAGTTTTTTCTCTCAAATTATTTCCATTAAACGAAGCACTTTAATTTAATATTGATGTTTATTTATTTTTCAGTTAAATCTTAGATTAAAATGTTTCATCAAATGACATTGACATTTGTGAAGCAATTGAAGAACCGACCCTAACTTACAATTTTTCGATAAAAAACGAGTTTTTTGAGGATTTTTATAAAACCTCGACCATAAGTCGTAGAATATGAACACAAACATTAACACTTTTATTTCAAATCAAAATATAAACTTTTAGCACTAAATTTACAATTTTCAGCAGAGCTGCAGTTTAGCGTGCTTACGGCTCGATGGTGTCAGTGCAACTTACTATTGTTTTTCAAACAGCATACTAGATTTTTCCGTGCGTCGCTAAACAACCGTTTCCAAACAAGTAAAACTTTATGCGACCCCAAAGGACTCAGCCAATAGGATCAAAGCAATAAACTGACTAAATTATTAACAAATATCTAAAACTTTACCATTGTGTTACTTGCAAAAATATATATATTTTGATACCTCAATCGGCATATTTTCATTAATGCACTTAAAAAAACACAAATATTATTACATTAAATTATAAATCTGTTTCTTCTCCATCTTATAATGTCTTCCACATTGTATGTTTCTCTGATTGTATTACTTCTTTTTCTGTATCTTAGAGTATTTTCCGTTGCAGGTCTTAGTATTTGTTCTCATCTAATTGGTCGTCAATAAATTCTTGGATTTCCTGGTGCCTGCTCTTCGTTTAGTTGTATATGTCACTACAACTGAACTTACGCAGGTTTTGTAAATTTGATATTGCTATCAACTTTTATTTCTATATTTCGCCAGGTTATGTATCTCATTGCGGAGATGGATGCTACTTTGGTTGTCTGTTGAAAACCCTCTTTGCATAGGTCACCGTAGCTGGGGATGCCTAGATAATTGAACTTCTTTGACAATTTACACAGTATTACTTCTTTTGATACAGGTTATAATAGCTGCTTGCTTCAATTGTGTGTTCAATATATAAAAACGGCATGATCATCTATCTTGTATTCTATGCAGCTAGTCTGAATTTCTGTCAGGACAAAAGTTTGGTTTGTTAAATAATATTTTTTTTGAAGCCTCTGCAATAGTTTCCGATTCTTCTACTGCAAATTTCTGCAACTTATTTTTTATAACAGTCACTCGTATTTTGTATGTCTTCTCAATATAATTTTCGCCTGATTTCTTGCCCTTATTGCAATAAGCACTGCCGTCCCCCATACCTTTGGCATCTTTTCTGCTTGAACAACGATTTTTGTTGTTGGTTACACTTTATGTACCACCCCTCCCGTCAATATTTGTCTAATTATGCATTGATGCCTTTTCCTTTTAGACTATAGTAGATAGAGTTGGACAGTTTGGCGACCACCCCCCACTCCTGACCTTGATTTCAAGGTCAAGGCCATTGTTTCCCC
>JABXWE010014876.1:0-11934 GCA_014611495.1 Limonius californicus | reverse complement strand
GCCCCCCCCCCCCGCCCAGAGACTTTTTTCGACTCAACTTTGTAGCCCCAAAGTTGTTGGTGCAGTTCAAATGGCACAATTGCAAATTAGTAGAGTCTATACCATGGGCATCTATTATTTTACTACTCAGTAAGGAATGCTAGAAATAGCAGCAAACAATACAAGTTCCCTCTGAAAAGAAATTGTTCCCTCTAGCTCTGACATTCATAAAATATGATATAATTTTGCGTACCCCGTAGATGTCTTGTCGTACTCCTGCGGTACACATTACCCCCTTTTGAGTATCACTGCTATACCAACCGGTTTTAATTGCATTTTATTTTTGATAGCACATTAGAAAATATTTACTTGTTAGATTGCAGTTACGGTTATGCCACACTATTTCGCTACATTTGCATTCCTACCGAATAAAAATTAATCCCCGTATGGTATTGGTGGTATATCGGAATGTGTCCTTGGACGGGTCTACCAAGATCACTGTGATAAATAAATGTGATTTCTCCATGGCTTGGTTTTGTTTGATGTTTAAAGGTTTCTTGTTTTAAATAACTACTTAAATATTATAGCGGTGACGTAACAAATGGATGCGCTTCCCAAGCGGGCGTTACACGATTCTGTAACAGATTAGTTTAGTTATTTTAAAAGAAGAATTCTTAATAATTGTATGTTCCTATAATTTATCATTTTCTTACAAACTACATTATCTGAAACTTTCCATAAACGATATCTTAATTAAGAAACCTGTTTATGTGGTCACTTTATGTATGTATACCTTTTCTGAGCATCAATGACTACACAAACCATGATAATGTTGACAGTGTTCGTGTAACACAAGCCTCGTAAGGAAATAGTTTTTCTTACCGGTCTTGTATTTTCATGTATTTAAATCAATTTTGGCGTGGTAATTAGTGCGCGAAAAGCTATGAAAAACAACTTGTCGGTCTCAACTGAACTGTTGTTGACTTGTTGAAGAACTTATCTGCAGAGGTTAGGTATTCGTCAGCTCAAGTTACTGTAGATAGTCAAAGTTCATCAGTTTTTACTGAAGATAGCAACGCAGTTGCTGAAATACTCATTTAGGTGTTCTAAGTATATCGTTGGTAAGGTGTTTTTCAAAGTTTTATATATTTCTTCTTTCATTATTTGGTATGTTTCGTGCACATTGGGACATGTCTTCCATTTGGTTCTATCCCGTGCCGTTGATATCCATTTTATGCTAGCTATTTTCTTAAAATCATTGTACGATCTAGTTGTTTTTATTCATGTTTCACATCCATTCTAGAAATGTGGCCCGCCCTTCATTTCATTTTTGCTACTGCTTCCGCCACAGATTGTCTTTTGCACATTAGCTTATTGTAATTCTTTGTCAACATTCATTGTTTGGTCCAAGTACATATAATGGTCGACTTCCTCTATTTCGTCGCAATCAAGTATGATGTCGATCTGTACGACATATTTTCGTTTATTGATGGTTAGACCAATTTCTTCCGATTGTTCGCTTAGTTCATTTAGTATTTTCTTTAGATTGTCGGCTATTAACACCACGTCATCAGAATTACTGAGATTACTCAATTTTTCTGCGTCTATATTGGTTCTCCGATCTTCCCGTTGTAATTTCTTAAATATATCCTCCACTGCGAGTATAAATAATTGAAGGGATATTGTATCCCTAATTTTTGTCTTATTCCTGTATTCAGTATTATTTATTTTTTGGTGTAGTTTGATAGTACTAGTGGTTTCTTTATGTATGTTTGTAATTAATTCTATGTATCTTGAATGTATTCTGCAGTTTTCTAGCCATTGAGTATGGCCCACATTTCTAGAGAATCCAAGGCCTTATTATAATTTATACAGTCAATTCCGCGTAATCGGGATACATTGGGACTAGAACATTTTGGTCCAATTAGGCGACTGGCCCAAATATGGTAAGTTCCACACACAATTAAAGAAGCAAAGCAATTTTACGTGGAAGAGTCAGTTATGTCTTGGCATCTTGGTAAGGGATATACAATTTTAAATAAATTTGTGAAAAAAGAGTCTACCATAACGCGCGGCGTAGCTTGGTGTAGCTGTTACTGAATATACGGTAACTCCGCAAAGTTTCACTACGCTTAACAATGTCTTCGCGTGAATCCATGCCGCCGCGCCGACAGCAAATGTATGTGATGTCTGATGAACAAGATTTAAAAAAACACGTTGTAAGTGCTGTTGTACACTGCATTTTGTAAAGTTTTGCCATTGTATTGCGTATTTTGATCTTAAATTTACTATCCCGATTCACCGGACTGGTGTCCCAAATAAGCAATGTATATTGCTGTTATTCCTTTTACTTACTTGGTTTCTGTTCTTTAAGATTTGGCTCAAATACGCGGCCAATTAACCGGAATCGACTGTATATCTTTATAGATAGTTAAACCTCTGTGGAACATCAATTAGTCAGAGTCCGCTGATACTTTCGGTGATGTTATTATGTATACAAATATCCTTCTCTATACGTCGGATATTATTTTCGTCGCCCACCGCTACAATTTGTGAGGTTTCATTGTATTTAGAAGTGTGTAATAAATACTACGAGAAAAATATAAGTGGGCTAATATTGTTACAATCATAATAAGCCTTTGTTTTTGAAAACTGCACGCTCTAAACACGGAAATGATATGAATGTGCACTAAATATAAGCATGTGTTTGCATACATTTCCCGTATCTGTGTAATAGGTTCTATTTTCCTACGTCGACTGTCGTGAATAATTTATTTATATTTATTTATAAATATTATCTATAGCACTGACAGTGCTGTTAAGCTTGCTTGTCAACTTGTTTTATTATTATTATTATTTTCTGAATGATGTTCTATTGTTTTTTTATTATGTCGCTAGTGAAGTTATACCTATATTAAATCGGGAAATAAATAGTTTTATACATACGGGACCAATCAATACATACTCTCGCACAAGCCAAATTACTCACTACTTTTGAACGTTAATAATTTATGAAGCTAGCACGTCTCTACTGTAAAATAAAAATGTAATAACATGTTTATTGCTTGGTGCTGACAAACGTATGTTTTTTTAAAATTGTTTTACTTATTCCACAAAGTAATAAACTATGTATATGCTTTGTGGCACAAGCAATAGTATGTATTATTGCCAAGTAGTTCATGTAATTTCTTGTTTATCTATTAGGTTTATCGTAAAATAAAATTTATGATTTGGTGTTTATGCAACCTTTGCGTATGTAGCATGCTAAAGTCGTTACGTATCTACTTTTTCGTATTTTAATTTGTTACAAACGTAGATTGTGTTAATAGATTATGAGGGTATTTGACAGTTTAATTAGCTGTGTGTTATAAGCTTCAATATACTTAGTATGTATCAGTTGAAATGATCAAATTAATATAAATAATAACAATAAAACTAATATGAATTAATGTTAGAAACCTTTATTAAATGGCGCTTTGTGCTATTACTGATCGGTGTCATGTTTAACAATAAACAATTTCATTTTGTATTTAATCTTAGCTTTCTCTTGGTCGTTTGCAGAATCTCATTTTGCTTTATTACAGAGATGACACAATTTTCCACAAAAGTTGGTCATAAAAAACAGTTCGTACCTTCTGCTGTTGACAATTATGAAAATAGTGTCTCGTTGTTATCATGGTATTTACGTAAGAATACAAAATATGTATTTCTGAATCTATACATTCATATACGGAGACAATATTGCATGGATTTTTTACAAGTTCTTTCAAGATGTTGAGTAAATACAGTCAAATTTCCATATATAACGAATTCGACAAACCCCGAAAAAAAAAACGCTGTAGGGAATTTCGTTATATAGAAATAACACCTTTCTTATATACCTAGTGTGCAATTACATGTATGTGAAATAATACTTGATTTTAACCCCTCTTAGATACTTAGGAAATCGTTTTAAAGGGTTCGTAAGTTTTAAATGCGGCCTCTTTGAAGATAAGATAAATTTAATCTTGTATTGCTGCTAAGAAAGCATCCTTAGATGCGATGTACATACATTCACCAAGAATAATTTTATTTTAATTTGGGCTTAAATTCGTTATATAGAAATTTTACTTCGTTATTTAGAAACAGTTTTATATGTGTTTTCTTCTAAAGGAGCAGTGCACAGCACAAAAGTTTGTTGTATGGAGAAATTCGCTATATAGAAGTTTGTTATATGATAGTTTGACTATACCTATTAAAGGTGGTCTACGTTGGATTTACTGTTTCTGAAGAAATAACCATACCATCTAGTATGAAATTCTATGGTGCACTACAAAAATACATTTAATATGCGTTACGACTTCTTTTACGTTGAACTCATATTTCCACCATTAATTAACAAACATTCTCCCATTTAGTGATTTTCTTGCGAGGATCTTGACCTTTTAGACTCAATAACATTTAAAAAACAGCTCTATATTATGATGTAAAGCCTCCATATTGTGATGTTTTTCTTTCAAACTTTTACAATATTGCTCGGGTATCCAGGTAAAATTTTGAGTGGTTTATGAAAAACTATCTCTTATTTGTGTTTTTCCAAGAAACTCTTATCTTCTTAGGCAAGCATAGATTTAAGTTTGTACGCGGATTATAAAATGTTCACCAATAGAAGTTGCATCTCTGTACAGCTAATAGACAAAATTCTTATGATGTACTGAGGATAGTCTTTGGTTTTCACATCTCTTATTTGCAGTTCATGCATTTGTTAGTTGCCATCTTGGTGTGGAACTAAGCGGTTCTTTAAAAATGTAAATATGAAAATGTTTGAGTATTGGAGACAAGTTAAAGGTGTGTTGGAAGACGTCGATGAAGGTGTCAAACAAAAAGATGTAAGAGGTATTAAAATAGCACGAGGAAGTCATTCGGACTTAAAACTAATTAGGTTGTCTGTCATTCAGTTTTATAATCAAATATATGTGATTAATTTTGTATTTAAATATGAATTCTATATAGTGAATTCTTTGGGTACTTTCCAATATCACTATATGGGAGTTCGACTGTATGAGTTTAATGTAAAGACAGATATGTTTGGTGTATATTTAAAATGAGTTATCACCGACCGTAGTTCTATGTGGGCACTATTCATGAAACACCTTGAAAAAACTAGATTTGTTTAGCAGTCTGAATGCTAACTTCAATGAGGTGCGGAACATTGCACGTGTGAGGATCGTAAATATACCACATTCTATTTTATATATTCAAAATAAATGCGGCCCTAAAAAAGCAATGTACGACTTACGTAGCGATATTCAGTTTGTCTTCTATCGCCAATTTTTCCCGACAATATTGTTAATTGCAATGTATATTGTTTCAGATACTTGCAGTTTAAGTGGTGTGTTATGTTGAGGGGCTTCGGAATTTGAAATATGCCGTTGATCTATTTCTATTTACTCGTTAAATTTGAACGACGTTATTTACGAATTCCAAAATAATGCTTGCATTGCAATGCTGTTGATAGGATATCGTACTATTAGAACTGTCGGCTAAATGTCTATATAATGACGTTATTAGCGAATCGATTCTTAATCTGTTGTTGCAAAGTGGTGTTTGTGTCTATAGCAGTTTGGTACATTACATATACACCTGAAATAGCGCCGACGGAGTTCATTATTTACAGTTAATTAGTACAATGTCAACTCGATTAACAACCTTGGAGTAGCGCTCGAAGCATTCTGTAGCTCGGTTCAGGCGACAAGCGTTGCACTTCTGTTGACCCTGGCGACGTGCCAAGTTCTTTATGGTCAAACTACTTCAATCGTCTCTTTTATGGCGTGCTGTGCGATCGGATTTTAGTTTTATTTTCATATTTGTTGGAAAATTTACCCCAACTTTGAGTATGCGAGGAGTATATTTGCCAGATACAGTAAATTATTTACATCTGCTTATTCTGTTCAGTTGGTTTTTTGAAATCTGTAAAAAATAAAATGTATTGATGCGATAATGGGCGGCAGTTAAACTACATTGTTGTCTTGCAAAACCGTTATGTATGTTAGGAGGCGGTAGTGTCACACTACTGTATCATTCATCACGTACGAAGTTGTATTTTGTTACGATCGCCAACAAATATTTACTGTACCTTTGATGTGCCTAATTTGAAACACTCACAAGAAATATTTGACGTGTGTATTCATTTAGGTTGGCGTTTTTGTGATTACAAATCATAATATCAAACAATACCACAGTAAATAAAAATGCATAAGTAGAAAAATTACAAATGTAATCAATGTGTAGTTATTGCCGAAATAAAATTGTTGCTAATTGTAAACATGTTGCCTGTCAATAGTGCCTTGCAAACATGTCTGCCAAAGTGCCGAATGTAATAATGTCGAACGTAATTAATTGTAACGTTACGGACCCTTGTGTTGTGTTTATCTTGTATTCGTCGTGATCGTCTTAGGTTCGGATCTAGAGTAGTTGATATATGTGTGGATTGTCACCCATGAGGGTATTCAACAAAAAAAGTAATAATTTAGAAATGTTATGGGCTAAACTAGGCCAAATCTTTTATCACAACAGACCGCGCTAAAGTTAGCTGTTATTGCATATCTTACGTACTTATGTCAACTAATTCGAAGTCATTGTTAATCTATTTACCTGAAATAGATAGCTGAAAGAGAACGTTGAAAATAAATGTTTTAAATAGGAATGTATAAAATTCAACTACTGAATGGGTAGTCGTCTTATAATTCGATTCATTGTATATGAAAGTTGGTGTTTACTTTATGATCGTTGCCCACATAAATTAGGTTTACTCGTAAAGGACAGACCCTTTGCAAAAAAATAAACACGTGTGTAGGAACGGTCTTTCCCAAGATCAATGAGGCGTGATTTACAAACGCCAACTAAAATTCATTAGCACTTACATTTAAAATGAAATATTTAGGCGAGTATAGATTAGAAATTAAAATTATGAGCATAATGTCCAAAAGTTCAACTGTTTGTGATAATATAAACATAATCGCAAATGCGGTCCGCTACATAATATCGAATGAAAAAAGGTCCAAGGCAATAATATGGAGCAGAGAAAAGTTGAATGAAGAACACGACCAACAAAAAAAAAAAAAAAATGTAATAACATCAGATACAGGAAGATCGAATAGAAGTAATGTCGGATGAAATCAGTCGACCCTCTAACCCATCAATGAAAAATACTGAATGAATTAATATTGGTGGTAAATAATCACGCATGGCCGAAATAGCTACGAAACAACGTAAAAATAAAAATACCAAATCGTAAGACTATAGAATATAATATTGTCTCATAGTGGGTATTCACCATCTCCCAGTGACTTGTCTGGTTCTAATCCATAATTAAATTAATGTTAAAAGGTGTACTGTAGATTATTAACACTACTATGCTTATAGAGCAGTTTAAAACACCATGTTACGTCACGGATTATTTTGACTATTGTGATCGGCCGACGAGATGGCTAAGGCAGGAATACGGCCTAATATGACCTTCTGAGAAAACTCGCCTGCCTGACACCAGTATCCCTACATCATTATGCTGCATACAAACATTTTTTCGCATTGAGAATATGCTGCACTAAATTATAGGAATACGAAATAATGCAAGAGTGATAGCAACAGCAAGATTAGACTTGCTTGATGATTTTAATAAATTATTAACGTTATTTTTTTAATTTTTGCTGCATGAAATTGAATATGATATACCTAGTAGATCACACAACAACTCACTCAGTAATAAGTACTCAAAAAAATCGCAAATGCTTTCGCACCTCTGAACACATTCCGTAACGATGTCAAAATACAACTAAAATTTTAATTCTTATGTTTAGTCACCCCGGTTCTATTAGTAGATGATTTCAAAGCAGATAGTAGATGCTGTAAGTATATTTACTGTGTACATTTTCTTCTAAGAAGTGAATTCCCATTACTTTAGCCTCCTCACCCCATCTAGTAACCCGAGGACAATAGGAGGCTCTAGATCCAGCCTAGCCCCACGCTCTTGGGGCAGCAGTTGACAACTTGAATACCCTAGTTTGAGCAGCGCTTACATACTATTTTTGAGGAAGCAATATTTGTTGTTATGTGTAAGGTTTAAAGTGGCACGCCAGCTCGAAAAATACCAACCACTATATGTCATTTTTAGTGGGAACTACGATGAGTAGTAACATGCAAGGTGTTTAATACAGATTAATCTAATGTTTGGAATTTCGGGTGTTGATGAAAGAGCGAGATCTAGGACGCGGTTTTTCAAGCATCTCTATGCACTGCAGCTTATTGTGCACCCTAACTAAGAATGTTGCCTATTTGAGGTAATTCCAACTCCAGTAGTGATTTTTAACGTGTCACACATCGCAGTGGCACGGGACCTACGGTTTTACTCCTTATCCGACACAAGGCGCACTTTCAGATTTTCCCCGCTAGAAAAATCTCACCGACTTCGGCTAGGTTCGACCCCACGTCCCTGGGATCTAAAAGCAAATGCGCTAAGCACTAGACCACCGAGACCGGCTAATTTCGGGTGTTAGTGAGGAAAGTAGAAGCGTTGATTGCCTTTCTTTAGAATGTATGACAAATTAGTATGGGTTGCGTGGGAAGTAACAGTCATGAACTTTCTGATTAATAAAATAGTATCAGAAAAAGTCAATATAGAACGTGTGCTAGTTTTTGATTTTGTATGAAGCATATCGCATACTGACCAGCAATTGAATTTGATATAAGTATAAAATGTTCGAAATACATATCTGCCGTTCCCATTTTCGTAATCCATTAGTTTCTTTTTTAATATGATATTGACACATTGGTATATTTTCCGTTCGACATTATTTTTATTAGTTATAAGTTTAGTTTCGATGTACTCGTAATTCGATGTAATATTCATCAACGTTT
This sequence comes from Limonius californicus, assembly GCA_014611495.1. Classification (NCBI taxonomy): domain Eukaryota; kingdom Metazoa; phylum Arthropoda; class Insecta; order Coleoptera; family Elateridae; genus Limonius; species Limonius californicus. Next base: position 3,060 of record JABXWE010014876.1, on the reverse strand, counting down.
TTGGTATACCGTATAATTTCCGTGAGATGTTTTTACATTTGACGTTATTGCGTCCAGCGTTTTTGATATTCAACATTTTTCTATTCGACATTAATACATTGCTGACTCGAGGGTCGATCCTGGATTCGCCAGGCCCACCCCATGCCAGTAGGTGGGTAGGAATTTACGGGATCGGGTGGGATGTTGCACAACGTTAGCATGTCTGCAATGCATACCGCAAGACACCGCTGCTGCAACACCAGGTAGTTAGTAAGCTACGCATCAATGGGGTTTTTGAGTACGTAGCCGAGATTTAACACTTTCCTATCCAACATTAATTTAATGGATATTTTCGTATTCAACATTTTTGTATTCGACGTAATCGCAATCGATATTTTTGTAATTCACGTATTTACTTCGACCTATCTACGTGTTTTTGACATGATGTCCGATCATATGCATCATGCCAGATGTTACCTAAAGCTGGACTCTTCGTTCCCCGCATTTTTACTGAATAATATATAAATAATTGACACTTCTGGCGGTTTTATGATTTTAGAGTCGGTTTCAAGCTGTCTTAGTGGTTGGCATTAATGTGTTGGAATAAGGAAACCCTCCGAAGTTGCAGAAATGCAATAATAAATGTTCTGCCATTTGCATTTAAATGAATTATAAACTACCAAAACCGAACAGATTACATAACAATTTGGAAATGTCCTCCAAATTACAAAAATTTACAAAATCCTTTAGTTAATGGACTATGCTATATAGCTATGAATTAATTTTAAGTAATTAATATTATATATGTTTCATTTAAAATTATCTCTGTCCATATGGGAATGCATGGTATTTTATACCACTTCAACCGCATTAACTGCCGATTGGAATGTTAACAGTCTTGATGTTTTCCCAGGCTAAACGTGCATTCATATTGGAACACTGTGTAGCAACAAAATCATTTTTAAATATCGTAAGCCACCTTGCCAGAATGCTTTCCTAAATTCAGGTATCTGAAATAGCCACTTTTCTTCTTTTCATACATGGAATGCGTTTCATCATATTTTTACATGATTTCTGAGTGAACAATATACATATTTTCATATATGGGCGGTAAATTATTGCTTCGGCCGCGATTCGGTAATTCTTGTGTTAAATTTTAATTACGATTGCTGATAACTTTATTCAGAATATTATATGGATGGTAAATGAATCCATTGTGATTTATAAATTATGCAGGAGCAAAATTTGCTCGTTTACAGATGTAGATTCGGTATTATATTGCCATTACTGGACGTATGAGTTTGTAAGATAAAACTGTAGGCATATTATGGCTGCTACATTATATTTTAATAATTTTGCTATTGGAGATTTCCATAAAATCTACACATTTTACGTGAAAACATTAAAGTAAAGTGCGCTCTAACATTAGTACTGCTCAACCAGACCCGGGTATAAATTTTCCACACAGCTAAAAAGTGCATATTTAGTATATAGTGAAACCTGATAAAACTTAAATTTTCCGGTTTCCGTAGTATTCCGCTTTGTGAGGTGCTAATGCTTAACAAGTAAACAACTGTATAACTAGCCAACCAGGGATTAAATGTAATAATCAGTTGCAACCCGTAACATTGGTTATCACTTTTTCTGAGAATAATAATTGAAATGAATTGGACCCACCCCTACGACCTTTCTGATAACATTTCTTGGAAGACAAGGTTCCTGAATAACTAAGCCGGATTTGCATTCTGCAATGTGTTACGGGCCAAAAAAGATTCACGTTACTGCGCCAAATTTGTTACGGGCCAAACGCGCTTTTCTTGGACCCGCAAACAAAAAAAGATGGAAAAGGCCAGCGGCTTGCTCAGAGGAGTAGGGGGGAGTTCGCTAAAAATCGCTTATGGAGAAAATGCTTCAAGTTGTGTACAGGGCGAGTCAGAATAAGTGGGCGCCACCTTCCAAAATCCAGCTGGTTTTGTAAGTCCTCGCGGAAGGTCGAGAAACTAGCAGCTCACGTGTATGGAACCTACCTTTACTTGTGCCTCCTCCTATATATTTAAAGCTTGCAAATTTCTTACAACAGGTTCAAAAGACACAATAAGAGACAATAAACTTTAAAACACATATAATAAAATAAATAAAAAGTGGCAATACAATAAACGGACACGAATTATTATGACACAAAAATTTGCATTACATGTTTATCCTTGAACGTTCAGGTAACTCTTCGCCACTGGTGTTACGGGATTTAAGTTAGGCATTCAGTTAAAAAAACACCAATGACGCTGAAGCTCACAAAAGTACAGTATAATTTAGTAGCTTTATCCTAAAACAAATTAACACCTAAGGCGACTGAAGGTCCTTTTTATTTTTTTTACAAATTACAAAAAAAATTAAATTTGAAGTCTGCAAGTCACGCGAGGAAAAAAGATTTATTTTTCACTGCACAACAACAAAAACATTCTTTACCTTGACGAGGAGACGGCACAATAAGACGGCGATTTCCAGTTGTTATAAACGATGAACAGAGGCGAAGACAGGAACCTTCGGTAGCATGAAATGGCTGCAGAACCACGGGCGTCGGGCTTTTACAATGATCCGCCGAAAGGCGATTGGTCAACTCACTGAAGAGTTGCCTTTTCCTGGGGTTGAATCAAGATGTTCCCATTAATCCGGCAATAGCCGACAGTCTGTTAGATACCCCTTGGTACAACAGCGAAACGGAACACACATTAATGATACCCCTCACAAAAAAAAACGAGAGCCGCCCCTGCAGCACTTGACGTAATTACGATTGCCGATGATGGAGCTTACGGACAACCGGAGTCCTCGAGATCTAATAATGGACTAACCCAAAATGCAATGGAGACCCTACTTCTCCCCTCAAAAGATTGCACAACCTGGCAAAATCATATGCAAGAAGTTCGAGAAGGAATTTTGTTTTTGACGCTCGGAATTCCAGGGAGCGTTCAAGGCTTCGCGGATGAAAACAGGAGTCGGCAGTTTTTCACAAAGGGACTACTGATACATTCCGAACTTCGACAGACAAAACAAAAGACCGAAAATAGTAACCCAAAAGAAGAA
>JABXWE010014875.1:0-31928 GCA_014611495.1 Limonius californicus | reverse complement strand
AGACGATCTTTATAAGAATAAAATCATAGGACAAACTTAAAAGCATGCTATTGGAATCTATTTGGCCTATATAAACATCTGAGCAATCATTCCGTATCAAATGAGAAGATCCTTAATTTATTGATTGTAATTAAATATTCGAAGGCGATCTCTAGAAGAATGAAATCATAGAACAAACTCAAAAATATGCTATTGCAATCTATTTGGACTATATAAACATCTGAGCAATCATTGCGTACCAAATGAGATTCCCCTTAATTTACTGATTGTTATTAAATATTCGAAGACGATCTTCATAAGAATAAAATCATAGGACCAACTTAAAAATATGTTATTACAATCTATTTGGTCTATATAAACATCTGAGCTATCATTGCGTACCAAATGAGATTCCCCTTAATTTATTGTTTGTAATTAAATGTTTTAAGACGATCTTTATAAGAATAAAATCATAGGACCAACTTAAAAATATGTTATTACAATCTATTTAGTCTATATATACTCTGAGCAATCATTGCGTACCAAATGAGATTCCCCTTAATTTATTGATTGTAATTAAATATTCGAAGACGATCTTCATAAGAATATCATCATAGGAAAAACTTAAAAGTATGCTATTGCAATTTGTTTAGCTTATATAAATATCTGAGCAAATCATCGCCTACCAAATGAGAAACCCCTTAATTTATTGATTGTAATTAAATATTCCAAGACGATCTTTATAAGAATAAAATCATAGGACCAACTTAAAAATATGTATTGCCAATTATTTGACTATATAAACATCTGAGCAATCATTGCGTACCAAATGAGATTCCCCTTAATTTATTGATTGTAATTAAATATTCGAAGACGATCTTCTTAAGAATATCATCATAGGAAAAACTTAAAAGTATGCTATTGCAATTTGTTTGGCTTATATAAATATCTGAGCAAATCATCGCGTACCAAATGAGAAACCCCTTAATTTATTGATTGTAATTAAATATTCCAAGACGATCTCTATAGGAATAAAATCATAGGACCAACTTAAAAATATGTTATTGCAATCTATTTGCTCTATATAAACATCTGAGCAATCATTGCGTACCAAATGAGATTCCCCTTAATTTATTGATTGTAATTAAATATTCGAAGACGATCTTCTTAAGAATATCATCATAGGAAAAACTTAAAAGTATGCTATTGCAATTTGTTTGGCTTATATAAATATCTGAGCAAATCATCGCGTACCAAATGAGAAACCCCTTAATTTATTGATTGTAATTAAATATTCCAAGACGATCTCTATAGGAATAAAATCATAGGACCAACTTAAAAATATGTTATTGCAATCTATTTGCTCTATATAAACATCTGAGCAATCATTGCGTACCAAATGAGATTCCCCTTAATTTATTGATTGTAATTAAATATTCGAAGACGATCTTCTTAAGAATATCATCATAGGAAAAACTTAAAAGTATGCTATTGCAATTTGTTTGGCTTATATAAATATCTGAGCAAATCATCGCGTACCAAATGAGAAACCCCTTAATTTATTGATTGTAATTAAATATTCCAAGACGATCTCTATAGGAATAAAATCATAGGACCAACTTAAAAATATGTTATTGCAATCTATTTGCTCTATATAAACATCTGAGCAATCATTGCGTACCAAATGAGATTCCCCTTAATTTATTGATTGTAATTAAATATTCGAAGACGATCTTCTTAAGAATATCATCATAGGAAAAACTTAAAAGTATGCTATTGCAATTTGTTTGGCTTATATAAATATCTGAGCAAATCATCGCGTACCAAATGAGAAACCCCTTAATTTATTGATTGTAATTAAATATTCCAAGACGATCTCTATAGGAATAAAATCATAGGACCAACTTAAAAATATGTTATTGCAATCTATTTGCTCTATATAAACATCTGAGCAATCATTGCGTACCAAATGAGATTCCCCTTAATTTATTGATTGTAATTAAATATTCGAAGACGATCTTCATTAGAATATCATCATAGGAAAAACTTAAAAGTATACTATTGCAATTTGTTGGGCTTATATAAATATCTGAGCAAATCATCGCGTACCAAATGAGAAACCCCTTAATTTATTGATTGTAATTAAATATTTGCTTACAATCTTTTTAAAAATGGAAGAGTATAACAAGCTTTAGAGCTTGCTGCAGCAATTTTTCTAACAGCTTGAACAAACATATCAAAGAGAAACAAATCCCCAAAGCTTTCATTTTTCGATCTGTTCGAGCGACACAAATATTTAAACAACCACTGCAGACCAAAAAAAGACACTTATTAATTATAATACGACTATTTAAAAATGGTAGTTTAATAATCAAAATGATTTAGTAACTGAAAAGCGTCCTGTTTCAATTTTGCGATCAGTTTGACCGGTATAAATAACGGAACAACCATTACATGACGCCCCTTAATTGATTGATTGTAATTAAGGCGTACCAAATTTATAACCTTTTAATTTATTGATTGTAATTAAATATTTAAAGATGTTCTTTTCAAACATGAAAGATGATAAGAAACTTAAAAGGTAGTTGTTGCAGTGCTACTACCGGATTGGCACATACATGTCTCAAAAAAGACTCAAAAGTATTAAATATTACGATCTGTTTGACCTGTATAAATATCTGAACAACCATTGCATGGTACAAAATAAACCCCTTAATTTATTGAGTGTAATTAAATATGTGAAGGGAATTCTTTTAAAAGTAAAATAATACAAATAACTAAAACTTTTGGCCTATATAATTATCTGAGCAATCGTTGCATATCAAATGAGAAACCCCTTAATTTATTGGTTGTAATTCGAGTATTTTTCTAAACTTTTACATGCAAGTTTATTTTAAATAGCTTTCTACTGTACGTATAACCATTCATCTTAATTTTCTCGTTTCATTTCACATTTATTTCTTGATCTCTGCGTTGAAGAGGAAAACGTTCTTTTCGAACTACAAGATCCACATTCTCGTGTGAATTATAATTCCCGCAGCAACTTTCTTGGAGCGGAGCAGTTATTGCTAGAGGAAATCCATTAGTATTAAAACATTTTTGGAATCTGCGTTCCACTTATTTCTCGTTCGAAGCGAGTCCTTGCCGAGTCACTTTTCATGCTGATTGTCGTTTAACAATTTAACCGACGCGGAGAATTTCGACTATAAAATTAATTTGTAGCTCCTTTCTAGAACGAATTTATTAGTAGAAAACAAGTTTTCGTCGGCCAAATTTTTACTTTTTTAACCTTTGCTTTAGATTTGTTTGTCGAAATGCGGGCCCCGTTCTTTAACCGTAGGTGCAGAATTCGAGGTTATTTATTGCTAACGCGCGAGTCCTTTTAATATAACAATAATTGCTCATTAGTTTCGGTTCAAGTTGGTTGTAATTATTTTTTTGCGCGTGCATAGCTCATACCGGAGCTATTACGTTATCTAAATAAAATCTAAAATTAGATATCGAAAATTTATGACCGATTAAACATCGGATGTTGAAATTTACGATTTACGAACATAAGTGAATTAAATTAGAAGTTTCGAAAATTGCTTATTGTATACATTCCAATTGTTGCACAATAGAAATATTATTAGACTGTCACGTACAATGTAATACAACGATATTCATCTATGTTGCGAAATTTTCGCGGTAATGTTATACCATTACCGCTCGCAAATCTATATTGAAATGATAAATTGACTTTTTGGTCGCGAACTTGACACTAATTCGGCCTTTTCCATCCGGATTGATATTTTATTAAATAAAAATGTGAAGCAATCAGATGTGGTTCCTTAAACATCCAATCTCGATCGGCAAATTGCGGCCAATTTGTAAAAGTTCTGTAAGCGAAGGTTAATAACAATAATAAAGAAATTACAGCTAAACAATAATAACAGTAACCAAATTATAAGTCATAATAGAAAAATTTCACATCTGACATTTCAGTAATTTTATACAAATTATATTCCGAAGGCTGTCAATCGAGCGTAGATGATTAAAAATGAGAAATGGAATTAATTAAACTGCCGTAAAATTACGGGTAATAACGAGGCGGTTTTGCGAGGAATGTACGCAAAATTACGCTAATAACAACCCGCGAAACACGAAACATTTAAATTCGAGATCTCGACTACCTGGGAAAATTATCGAAGTTAATTTCGAGCGATGTCTCTTCATGTTCGTTTACTTGCTATTCGTACATTGTTATACACGGTTGGTTACATGACATTGAACATGCACTTTACCGTTTAACATATCAGACCATTTACGGGTCCTTAACCTTAAAACACCGCCTGAATTTAAACTGCCTTTTCTTATACGCACTCAATGCCGATCAAGGTATCGAAAATTCCATCGCCTTTAAAATGCATTAAACGCGACCACACAAAGCTATTGTCTTTGCACTCTATGGGGGCATTATATAAATTACAAATAAAAGCTCTGCGTACACCAGGAAGTTAGGAGGAGAAAGGAGCACTGAGTTCAGGGTTCATAAATCAATCCTATGCGAAAGAAAAGCTGTCCAGATATGATTAAGAAGTATATGTTCAACGTACACGGCAAAAAAGTTAACGGTAACTTCCGAAATTGGACTTTGTATTTGTATTTGTTTCAAATACAATGTACAAGTACGCATTTTTTAGCTGGACTGTTCGTTGCCTTGGGGTAAATCAAAATTCGGAGTCATTTTTCACAGAAACATCATTATAATCAATCTAAACTTAGCACATTAAACAATCTCATTCAATATCAAAGGCTTTAGAATTTCCACAAATTCTTAGTCTAAATTTTCAGCAAAGCAACGAATTTTTTAAAATTTTTTCTAAGTCACAATTCGGGTAAGGTTTTCACGGCTGCGTTTGGCATAATTTCAAACTCAGAATCTTAGGATTAAAAACATCCAATCTCAAGAATGTCTCAATAATTCCAAAATCTTGTCGTGGCTCCTAAATTACGTCAGCTAACTCAAACTTTAGTTAGGAATAACAAAATCTCAATCAGCAGACTAAGTTTAAGCGAAAAGAATAATCTGAGCATTGTAATTTCGGGTTTGTTACTCGAAACTCTGGGGTATATATCCCAGAAATTTAGTTTGCCTTGAAATTCTCACTTTTATGTGTGTGATCTACGTTTCGAGCAATCAGTAAACATCTCTGAATTCTGACTATCTGTCTGTCTTAAGTCTGAGATAATAATTAAATATTGTGTCTAACAACTCAGAACTTCCACAGAAAAACGTTCATTTTCTTACAAATTTAGAAAGAAATTGCTATGAACTTTTAAAATTTGCCGGTCTATATGAATTAATTTCGTAATTTGATTGTAGCTCCATAGGAATTAAAAACGTTATTTTAATTGCAGTTTTATGTTGGTTACAGTTTCGCTATTTTGTTTTTAAAGATTGAGCTATGTTGACAGGTCCCTTTGTAGGTTTAATTTGCCGAATATTGTTTTTTTTTTCGTGCCGGCCTTAGACGCTTCTGAGAATTTTTCCAGAACATTTTCGCCATATTTCGAATTATTTTGCAATATTTTGGGAAATGAAGGGTCGCGCTGCGTGTAATAGGAGTCAGTTTTCGATCTTCAATGACTCCAGGTCTCCGAAATCCCATCAATCGGGGGGCCGTAAATAAGTTAAGTGCTGCAGGGATGGCTTTTTGGGTTTTTAGAGAAGTGTCCATTATGTGTGAGTTTCGTCTCGCTGTTTCACCAAGGGGTAAAAACAGACCATCGACTACTGTCGGATTCAAAGAAAACACACTGGATTTTATCCCTGTAAATGCAATTCTTTGCGAATTAGCCGATCGCCTTTGGCGGATTAAGTTTCGAGCCCAGTTCCTGTCCCCTCTGCTGTTACCGTCGGTGCGATGAGCGCATCAAAGTTTCGGGCCCTTGGTGTTGACTCCATTCAACCCAGTCTTCAGGGGTCTTATCATCATCCTGTGAACCAAATTGTGTCTGCCTGTCTGTCTGTCTTTCCACTTCAGTCTCCGAAAATGCAAGGTAAAAACTTAAGTTTTGGTGAAAAGAAACCTTACGCGCCACTTTCAAAATTCAACCTAATTGAACTTTTTTCTTGTTTTTGAAACGAAAAGCGACCTTCAGTCGCCGATTGTCTTTGTTTGCTCTAATAATTGTAGAAAGTAATTTCTTTTATATTGTCATGCTTGTAAACTCGACGCCTCTGGCCGCGGAATTCTTTAAAGAAGGTAAATATATTGTGCGCCAGGAGGGGCGGGATTGTTAATTGAACGTTCAAACCAACAGTTTGTATTATTAAACTACGAGAACATTTGCTGTCCTTTTTTTGTATTGTGTCATTTCTAATAGTTTGATTATATGTGTTTTAACATTTACTGTCTCTTTTATTATGGTGCATTCTGTATTTGGTTGTGCATGAATTTTGCAAGCTTCATATATATGTATAGGAGGAGGCACAATAAAGGTGAGTTCCATTCCCGTAAGCTGTTGGCCTCTCGGCCTTCCACGAGGACCTACAATTAGCTGTATTTGGAAGGTGGCGCCCACTAATTTTGACTTACCCTGTACACTACTAGGAAGATTTCCTCCCGTAAGCGATTTCCGCGAACTCTCCCTACTCCTCTGAACTAAGCTGTAGGCCTCTTTCCATCTATCCGTTTACGGGTCGACGGAAAAGCTCGTTTTTAGAATTTAGTTTTCCATTCTGTGCTCAAAATTTGTTTAATAACTAATTTATTATAAACTACTCAAAAATGAATAGGGATATTGCAATGTAAGACACTTAAAGGCAACACCAATTGTATTTATAATAAAAAACTATCAAAACAACAAAATGTAACGTCTTTCTAGTAATGACCATGAAAATTACAACATTAAAGAAGAAATTTAACAATATTATAATGAAAATCGTTAATGTCTCCTTTCACTTAACTTAAATTTATTAAATTTGAATACCGCGTGGCAACTCCTCTGGCAGTAATAACTGCTCTGCACCTTGCTGGCATACTCTCAATGCAATTATAAATATCTTCTTGTGGAATTTGATGCCACAGTGCTAGCAATACATCCCTCAGCTGTTACACAGTAGTAGGGCTTAGATTATGATGATCCAGCTGTCTCTGCAAAAGGTCCCATGCATGCTCGATGGGGTTGAGGGATAGTGGAAGAAGAGCAAGATGGTTTAAGACCTCATCTCGAAGTATCTCTTGAAACAACCCGAACACGATGCGGCCTTGCGTCCTCGTCAAGAAAAACAAAATTTTCCCGTGCAACAGCATTGCGACGGTTCAAAACATGGTCCATAATGATCTTTTGGGCATAAGGTTGGCCCGTAAATGTACCAGTAAATATATGGAGGTCAGTACGCCACACCAAACTTTACTGGCATCAAACATCGAAAGTCAAAATAGAACAAGAAAACACAGGAGATATACTAATGCAAAAAGGTATATGGCAAAGCTGCTTACTCTCTCCGCTGCTGTTTAACTTGTATTTAGAAGCAATTTTTAAAAAAAAACTAGAAGGGGATGTAGGTGGAATTAAGATAAACGACACTACAATTAATAACATTAGATACGCCGACGACACTGTAATAATGGCAAACAACCTCCTAAAATTACAACACACGACGGATAAGATTGTTCAACATAGTGAAACATTTGGCTTACAAGTTAACGTATCCAAAACTAAAGTAATTGTATTTTCGAAAACACATGTAGAAGCAAATTTATAATTAAAGGAGAAACTGTCGAGCAAGTAGACTCCTTTAAATACCAAGAGTGAATCCAAAAAAGAAATAATATCAAGAATAGAACAAGCTAGGAGAACGTACATGAACATGAAAACTCTTTTCACTAGATCAGACCTGAGCTTGGAACTTAGAACTCGTATGATTAGGTGCTATATCTTCCCCATTTTGTTATATGGAGGCGAAAGCTGGACGCTAGATCCAACCATTGAGAAAAGATTAAATGCTTTCAAAATGTACTTATACAGACGAATGCTGCGTGTTTCATGGATCCAAAGAGTAACCAATGACGAAATTCTAATACGAATGAATAAACAGAGAGAACTAATGAACACCATCAAAGAAAGAAAAACACAATACATAGGGCATGTGATGAGGGACGAATGATACGAGTTACTGAGACTTATCATAGAGGGAAAAATGCAGGGACGAGGATCAGTAGGAAGACGCCAAAGCTCTTGGTTAAAAGATCTGAGAAGATGGTTCGGGTGTTCATCCTCAGAAATCTTCCGAGATGCAGTTTCTAAAACCACCATAGCCATCCGGATCACCAACTTTCGACAGGAGACGACGACATAAGAAGAAGTCACCCTAAAGCAATTCCAGCCCATACCATAAGACCACCAAAGGCAACAACTGATTGGGTATACTGAGGTAAGGTACTACGGTATACTCTTTGACGCCGGCTATCATTGCTGATTCAATATCTAAACACCCGATGTCTTCGTTGAGCCACAGTTCTTGCAAGGCATCTCAGGGGGCGGTATGAGGTAAGTCCTACCTCAAACAATCGATTTCTCACAGTTTAGTCGGAGACTCGATGTCCTCTGGCATTCTAAAGCACTAGCTGTAGATTTCGAGCAGTTGAAAAGCGGTGAATTCTTGCATTAATTACCAGAAGTCTATCTTTACGAGGTATTGTGATGCGAAAAGATCCACTTCCAGGCCTTCTTGAAGTCGTACCTGTTTCTAAGGCGCGAAAGGGTACGTGCAATTACGCTCTGCGTAGTTCCTGACATATCAGCAATGTCGACTTGGCAATCTCCTCTTTAGTGTATAACAACGGCTAAATTTCGTTGTTCTGTTGTTAAATGGTCTGCACTATTGTTTATTATTAAGAACACAAATGTAGCACACGAATAAAAAATCAATGAACAAAAATGCTTGCGAATGAGCTTATATCTGCAACAGCTCACAGATTATAGGCAAAATGGTAATGACTTTCTTCTGTCAATAGTTGCTTGTGACGAAACTTGGTGCCATTACTACGACCAATCCAGTAACTTATCGTCGATACAGTAGAAACATTCAATTTCACCACCACCGAAAGAGTTTAAAGCACAACCTGCTGCAGGCAAGGTGATGTTAACATTTTTGTTTCGACCATGAAGGACCTTTGTTAATGGAGTTTAAGGAACCTGGAGTAAATGACAATGCAAATATCTATAATGAAACTTTAAACAAGCTTCATCAAGCAGTAAGACGGAAACTTCCAGGAAAATTTACTCCTGGAGTCATTTTGCTGCACGACAATGCTAGGCCTCATGTTGATAATGTGGCAAATGGAAATTTTCAACGAAAGAAATGGAGGGTTTTAGAGCATCCACCCCATGTCCCAGATCTATCCCTAGCGATTTCCATATTATTGGACCGCTGAAAAAGGCGTTAAAAGGTCGGCGTTTTGGACGCAGAAGTACAGATAGCTGTAGAAGACTTCTTCAATCAGCAGCCACAAGAATTCTATGAGCAGGGTATACGTCGGTTAGTAAAACAATGGGATAGGTGCCTTATCTGTGATGGTAATTATTTGTAATTAAATTGCTGAATAAATTTGTATAAAGCAAAGATGTGTTTCAATAGAACACACATCGTAGAATATCCCTATTTATTTTTGAGTAGTTTATATATATGACTTATTAATTAATAACTTCAACGAAACCGGAAACAATTAATAAATTGGTGTTATATTCACTAAAACAATATTTAGTATTGAATTAATTTAATCAACATCTTCATCTAATTTCTGCTAAACCCCAGAATTTCGACCCCAATTTCTTAATAGTGTATCAGAACTTCATACCAGTAGCTTGAATAGTCAAAATGTACAGAACACATCTCAGAATCTTTATCTCTTAAACAACTAAAATGTCACAGCATAAATTAGTTGCTGAGAAATTCTGGGTTTCTAAGTCAGAGTTTCATCATAGTTAATCAGAATATTAGAGCGAGTTTGTTAACTGATCGAACTATAAAATTAGTATATCAGAACTTTGTATTAGTGCTGCACCCTTAAAAATTCGCATTTCAATACTAATCTGTTACATTCGTCACAGATGCGTTTTGTCAAACTTAGAAATTTTAAACGGCGGTGCGGCGTACAGTTTAGAATACAATGTATATTTCAGTTTTAGAACGTCTTTAGACGCTTGTATATTTTGAACAAATCGCTTGAAATTACTTGCTCAGAAAATTCTTAGTAGCTAAAAATGCGGTACAATTTTCTTCTCAATCCTTCTAAATTAAAACAGACATATAATTTAAGTTCAAATTCCTGAAATTATATTTAAATGGCGACAAAGATTATCATTGTTTAAAACGATACAAACAATACATTGTGATTTTAGGCAGAGAATTTTTAACTAAGGATTTTCGACCAGTATAATGTTTCAATACTCAGAACTCAGGCTCAACGTACCAAATTTCAATTTTGTGATATGATACGAAACAGCTTGAGAAATAATAATTCCTAATTCATAACATATTAACTCAAAATTTGATTTTATTCAACTTAGAAGTTTTCTGCAGAATATCTGACTTAAAAAAATGTATTTTCCGCAAATGTCAAGAATGAACTTTAAAATTTCTGCTCTTCAGCTGAAATTCTTACAATTCTCCATTAATAATAATGCAGTTAGATATTTTGGAATTTCTCATTCAGAAATTCACTGTCCGTCTTTACATCTATAAAAATAAAATTCCACATAGCACATAATATAGAACAGGTTAAATTTTTAAATTTTATATAAGTTATGCAATAGTTAAGAACGTTAACGAATTATACGAAAATGTATCGACTCAGAAATTTCAGATACCCTATCAGAAATTTCATAAAAATTTCAGAACATACCGCAATCAATTGAGAAAGTGACTTTAGTACTCACTCAGTATCTACTACAGGTAGAAATTTAAAATTGTAAGCTATCAGCTCCAAATATACAATTTCTTAATTAGAATTTGAAATAAGATGCTCAATAGCTGATAGTTTTAACAAATTATAATCACAATTTATTTTATTTACAAATCCTTAAGATTTAAAATTCCGAGTTTAGGTAAAATTTTCAGAATTTGAAAAATAGCTGCTTTTGAAAATCTGGACTATATTCTGGAATCTTGATGTTTGAGCCAATATGATTGAATTTTAAGTTATCTTACCCGAAAGCTATAGATCAAAAACTCACTTTACTATTTAGCGAACTGCTATCGCACCGAAAACTTTAAAAATACGTACTTACAGTTGAAATTACAGATATGATTACATCAAAAACTTAAGTAAGTAGTTCAATTATACCAAGATTTGATTAACCATTGATGAGTTTGAAAATTTTGATTCGTGCAGCTGAAATTCTTGCGATCACAACTTTACGGAGACACTTTGACCCAGATTTTCGCTTCTGAAATTTTTCCAGAAGGCTTAAATGTTACCTATCTCAGAAATTTTAGATACTTAATCAAAATTTCTGGAGTTTCAGTAGGATTTTGAGATAATTAGCTACTCTAAAGTTTGAATTAATAACTGACACTTTACAGTTAGCGGAAACTAAAACTTTTCAGGAAGTTTCTTAAAGGAAGAAAGCCAAACGTTATGGCATGTTCTTATCTATCGAGAATTATCCAGATAATAAACTCTATAGAATTCTTACTCAACTTTTAAAATTAAAAGCCTAAACTGCATAAGAGAAGTTAATAATCTCAATTGAATGTTTACAGTCTCTTTAATCATAAATTTTGAATGCTTGATTGAGAATGTTTACAGCATTATTTATTTCCGGACTCGTGGTTTTCAAATTAATAGACTAGAATTTCAGGTTGCGTCTTTAAAAATTTCTATTTATTTCCTATTAATCTTTGCTAAAGCTCTGTCTCAATATCGTAGCGACTGATTTATATCATATCCTCGTTTCTCAATAAGAATAAAAAAATTAAATGAGTTTCTCCAAAAGCCTATCTACAAAAGTGTTTTAAACTTGTATCCTGAAACTGTGTCAGATATAAACATAATTAAATAATAATTTAATTAACTCTTTGTAGACTTTCTATCTGCGCTAGGAATCAATCCTATTCGAACACTTTTTGCGACATCGGCGATTGGATCTAAACAACGTTGTAAAATGTTAGAATAAATTAAATAACTGTAAGCGCAATTTCACAATTTGTGCAACATTCACGATCCCATTGTACAAGCATTAGGTGCATTTAATTGATATTGCTCTGACATATAAAACGCAGGCCGTTCGTGAACACGTCTGTCCGTTTGCTAATACCCGTGACAACTCTTTAATATTCATAATAACAATCGTCCAGAGAGCTCGCGATTGCCTTTTAAGGTGACGAAGCAATTACAGCGTAATTGAATACCACAGTTTAAAAGCAATTTGGACTTTTTCGGCCACCAAAGCACACAAATTAAATTCGCGACCCCGTCTTCGCCTCAGACAGAAAAATCTGCCCTCGCTGTTCCAGTTCGCTCGTTCGCGCGAAATCAATACTGAAAGTTGATACTCGTATCGTTTTATAAATTGGAATCAATAAAGTAAGTCAACAAAAGTTGTAGTACTAGTGTGAACATGTTAAACATCGGACATGTGAGACAACCAGAGCCATGCATATTCATGGCTATTATTTAATGCGGGATTAACGCAATAACGCTTCGCTTTTTTACCCTGGGCGAAATTGATTGCCTGCAAATTTATTTGTAGGATTGGCACGTTAAGTGGAATTCTGATCCCACTTGCCGGTACAAATTCCCGTCCACGCGCTATACGGAACTTGCAGACGTTTTCATAGACTTATTAAATTGATCTTTTATGTTAAATAAACATGCTTGCCAAATATTACTTCCGAAACATGAGTAATTAATGAATTATAAATTCAGGAAAAACTCGCGCGTAAAATATTCTATTACAAAGCTTGAATTTCGCGCGCTTTACGATGACGTCAACTCGTACGACGCTTTAAAGCAGAAACCACAAATAGTGCACATTCGTCCGTTGTATTAATCATCTATAGGTTTATTCAAGTTCACAGAAAGGTCAAAAGCAGTCATGGTGCCTAACTGTAGTAACACAACAACCATGAAACCAAACAATGCGTTTAGTCGCCTGCCAAAAGTAGAAAACAGTAACTGAAAGCTTATAAAACATGTGGGGGATTTATCTGCAAATAATAATAGTATTTAGGGCAGTGCTTTAATATTTTTCTTACACACAAAGTATCTAAAAATAATTTATTTATGGTTATTGTTAGCAAAAAAATGTAATTTGACCATCAATAAACTTATCAATTACAATATACCCCGTAAATAATTTTAATTAGTTTTGATACAGAAGAAAGCAGCCCCTTCGGTGTTACTCATTGATAAAACTGACAATAATTTTTCGAAAATGTTGACACAATTTCTATTTCATTTGTATCTGTCTTTCCCCGCTTTCTCCCCCGTCGTCGTATGCTCCTTATCTTTAACCACATATCAAAAATTGACAATAACATTCAACTTTCGCTGTATGATGAATCAAACCAGGTAAATACAAAGTAGGTCCCTCAATTCTCATCCTCTTTATCTGTCTTTCTACGGTCCGCCTCTCTCCCCTGTCGTGGTATGGTTGCTACCTTTACCTACATATCAAAACTTTAACTTTCGCTGTACCATGAATTCACTTCAGTAAATACAAATTACTTCCCTCCTCCCTCTCTCATCCTCTCCATCTGTTCTCATCTTTCCCCTTCTCTCACTCCTTTGTCCTATACTTCAATGACCTGCTACTTTCGTTGTACGATCAATCAAAACAGGTAAATACAAATTACCCCTTCCTCTCTTATCCTCTTTAACTGTAACTTTCACCCTCTTCATCTGCTCCTCGCCCTTCACCTTCTCAAACAGCTATAATGAAATTCAACTTTCGCAATACGATAAATAAAAACAAGTAAATACAATTTCCCCTTTCCTCTCTTATCCTCTTTATCTGTACTCACTCTTTCCCTTCCCCTTTTCACACTCACTATCTGTTCTCTCCTTTCCTCTTCTCTTCCTCCTTAGTCGTATAATTCTTGTCTTTACCTAGATATCAAAAATAAACAATGAGCTACAACTTTCGTTGTACGACGAACCATATAGGTAAATTAAAATTACCCCCCTCCCTCCTCTTAACCTCTTCCCCTTTCCCTTCCCTTTCACCATCTCTATCTCTTTCTCGCCCTTCACCTTCTCAAGAAGCAACAATGAAATTCAACTTTCGCATTACAATAAATAAAAACAAGTAAATGCCATTTACTCCTTTCCTCTCTTATCCTCTTTATCTGTACTCTAGCTTTCCCTTCTCCTTTCCACTCTCTCCATCTGTTCGCTTCTTTCCCTTTCACCCCCTCCTTTGTCGTATGGTTCTTTTCTTTACCTGCATACATATCAACATTAAACAATGAGCTTCAACTTTCGTTATACGATAAAGCAAAATAGGTAAATACAAATTACTCCCTCCCTCTCTTACCCTCTTTTTCTGTACTCTCCTGTTCTCTTCCCCATTCACCCCCTCTATCTCTTTGTCACCCTCCCCCTGTTGAAAAAGCAAAAATTTCAACTGTCACATTACAATAAATAGAAACAACTAAATACAATTTACCCCTTTCCTTCTCTTAGCCTCTTCATCTGTACTCTCCATTCTCTTTTCTACTTTCCCCTTCGATCCCTCCTTTAGCGTATACTTTTTATATTACCTACATATCAACAATAAACAATGAAATTCAACTTTCATTGTACAATGAATCAAAACAGATAAATTGAAATTACTCCCCTCTCTCTTTCACTCTCTTTATCTCTACTCTCTCTTTACCTTCTCCTTTCACCCTCTCCACCCGCTTCTTGCCCTTCGACTTCTAAAAAATCAACAATGGAATTCAACTTCCGCATTACGAGAAATACGAACAAGTAAATTTAATTTAAATATTCTTTTACCCTTTCCGCCTGCTTCTCGCCCTTCGCCTTCCCAAAAAGCAATAATAAAATGCAACTTTCGCATTACAATAAATAAAAACACCTAAATACAATTCACCCCTTTCCTCTCTTATCCTCTTTATCTGTACTCTCCCTTTCCCTTCTCCTTTCACCCTCTCCATCTGTTTTCCACTTTCCCCTTCTTTGCCTCCTTTGTCGTATACTATCTTTACCTAATATCAAAAATAAACAATGAGCTTCCACTTTGGTTGTACGACGAACCAAAATAGGTAAAAGTAAAATTACCCCTTCCTACACCCTCTTACCCTCCATTTCCCTTCTTCTTTCACTCTCTCCATCTGCTTCTCGCCCTCCCCCTTCTCAAAGAGCAACAATAAAATGCAACTTTCGCATTACGATAAATAAAAACAAGTGTGTAAATACAATTTACCCCTTTCCTCTCTTGTACTCTCCCTTTGCCTTCTCCTTTCACCCTCTCTAAGTGTTTTCTCCTTTCCACTTCTTTGCCCCCTTTGCCGTATACTTGTTATCTTTACCTAATATCAAAAATAAACAATGAGCTTCAACTTTCGTTGTACGGCAAATCAAAACAGGTAAACTCAAATTACCACCTCCTTTTCTTACCCTCTTTATCTGTACTATTCTTTTCCCTTCACCTTTTATCCACTCTATTTCTATCTCGCCCTTTCCCTTCTCATAAAGCAACAATGAAATTCAACTGTCGCATTACGATAAATAAAAACCACTAAATACAATTTAGCCCTTTCCCTCTCTTAGCCTCTTTATCTGTACTCTCCCTTCTCTTTTCACCCTCTGCATCTGTTATCTGTTATTCCCCTTCTCTCCCTCCTTTAGCGTATACTTTTTATATTTACCTACATATCAACAATAAACAATAAAATTCAACTTTCGTTGAACAGTGAATCAAAATAGATAAATTGAAATTACTCCCCTCCCTCTCTTACTCTCTTTATTTCTTCTCTCCCTTTACCCTCTCCCTTTATCTTCTCCTTTTACCCTCTCCACCCACTTTTTGCCCTTCCACTTATCAAAAATCAACAATTAAATTCAACTTCCGCATTACGATAAATCAGAAGAAGTAAATGCAATTTACCGTTTTCCCTCTCTTACACTGTGTATCTGTACTCTCCCTTTCCCTTCCTCTTTTCACACTCTTCATCTGTTCTCTCCTTTCCCCTTCTTAAAAAGTAATAATAGAATTCGTCGTACTGTCAAAAATTGATAATACCCTTCAATTTTCACTGCAGATGAGATAAAAATAGGTTAATACAAATTATAACCCGTCCCCTTCTCACCCTCACCATCTGCCTCTTGCTCTATATGCCCCCTCCCTCTTTGTCCTCTTTCTCCCTTCATATGGTTCTTATCTATACGTACATATTAGAACTTAACGATAAACTTCAACTTTTCTGTACTACGAATAAAAACAAGTAAACACAAGTTACCTCCTTCGTTTACTTTGTCCACCTGTCTCTCTACCTTCTCTTCTCTCCTTCTCTCTCCCTTCGTCGTATCCTTCTTATCTTTACCTACATATCAAAAATTGACAAAACACTTCAATTTTCGCTGCAGATGAAATAAAAATAGGTTAATACAAATTATAACCCGTCCCCTTCTCGCCCTCTCCATCTGCTTCTTGCTCTATTTGCCCCCTCTCACTTTGTCCTCTTTCTCCCTTCATATGGTTCTTATCTATACGTACATATCAGAGCTTAACAATAAACTTCAACTTTTCTGTACTACGAATCAAAACAAGTTAACTCCTTCGTTTACTTTCTCCACCTGTCTCTCTACCTTCTCTTCTCTCTTTCTCTCTACCTTCTCTTCTCTCTTTCTCTCTCCCTTCGTCGTATCCTTCTTATCTTTGCCTACATATCAAGAATTAACAAGAAGCTGCAACTTTCGCTGCACTATGAATCAGAACAAGTAAATATGAATTACCCCCTCCCTGTCTACCCTCTTCATCTGTACTCCCCATTTCCTTTCCCCTTTTTAGACTCTTCATCTCTTTCCCTCCCTTCCCCTTCTCTCATCCCATCATCCCTTCCACCTTCTCTCACCCTTCCTTTATATATTTTACCTTCCCTGCTGTCCCTCTCTCTTTCGCTCTTTCCTATTGGTCGTATGCTTCTTATTTTTGCCTACATATTATGAAAACTAAGCAATAAACTTCAGCTTTCGTTGCATGAAGAGTTATAACAAGTTAATATAAATAATTCAAAATAAGCCAACTAGTTAATGCGCGGTATGTATAAAGTATATATATAGCATATGTCCCCACCAACGATCAAGCGTTCTTGGTCGCATGATAAACCTAAATGTTATTAAAAATATTTTCATAGCTAATAACTACCGCGCAGGTGTTTACTTTAATTTTTTATTATTGAAAGTTTCTTTTTGAACAATACATTTAACAGATTAGCGACAATATTCAACAATTAAAATTTTTATCGAGGCCCAACGTGTGCTATCTTACCTGATAATGCAGCAACATGGAAAAACTCGCGAAAACGCCACCCGCGTAACAACAAAGTTCCTAATACATCCAAAGGTGTGGCTTAACTGTACTGAGATGTTGGGCCTCTTCTCTGACATAACTCGAGATATGAGCGGCTTCAGGAAACTGATAACGAAAACAAACTCCAATATCCTAAATACCTGTTCAATATTTACACGCCAGTTCTTTCTAGAATTTATTACCAAGATGAAATTTATCTTATCGAGCAAATTGGACACAAAAATCGCAGGTGAGTACATTCTGTGGCAAGATTTGACGCAAACGGGGCCATTTCCCACGATTTTTACTACGAATTCTGTTTCGGTTAGATCAAAGAACAACTGATAAATTAATAAAGTAATTAGTTTACATTTGCGTTGCCTCATTCTATGTCAGCAAATGCCTCAAATAAGACTCAGGGAACGTTTATAAACATTACGAGAGACAGAAATCGAGGGATGTACTTACTTATCCAAAGCTAATTCGTTAGAAATTAACTTTAAGTTTTATCTTTAAGATGATCTTAAGGAGCATTCTTTAAAGTTTTATACTTAAATTGTATAGTATCAGATAACGATTGTTTAAACATGAATTAGCGATTAAATTGCAACCAAACTTATTATTTTTGCAGGTCCGTACTCAAACAACACAACCAAAAAAATACCAAGATATATGTCCAGAATAATTATCTATTACTGTAGTGTAATGCGCAGAACTTAAGCTTTCTAGCGCATCTTCACTATTTGACGGACCAACCTCACGTCTTTTGACTTTATGCCACTCTTATAGTGGCTTCAAACAAATTTTAAGTAATCATTTGGCTTCTGTCTCTGTAGAATATGAAGCAGAGGTTTTTCTATGTACTTGAATAGCGCATTTTCGATATTATAGACCAACCTCGTTTTCTTGGAGTGTTGCTCACTTCTTACTACCGTTTGACATAAATTTCAAGCAATAATTTAGCATCCTCTCTTGTAGAACTTGAAATTTGACGGACCAACCTCGTATCTCTAAGATTATATGCCCCTCTTATCATGGCTTCAAACAAATTTGAAGCAAACAGTTGGCTTCTGTCTCTGTAGAATATGAAACAGAGGTTGTTCTATGTACTTGAATAACCCATTCCTAATATATGACGGACCAACCTCGTTTCCTTGGAGTGTTGTCAATTTCTTACTACCGTTTGACTCAAATTTCAAGCCAACATTTAGCATCTTCTCTTGTAGAACATGGAACTGTGCTTCTTTTTCGATATTGAACAGCGCATTCTCGATATTTGACGGACCAACCTCGTGTGTCTATGATTTTATGCCCCTCTTGTGGTGGCTTCAAACAAATTGTAAGTAAACAATTGGCTTCTGTCTCTGTAGAATATGAAGCAGAGGTTTTTCTATGTACTTGAATAGCCCATTTTCAATATATGATAGACCAACCTCGTTTTCTTAGAGTGTTGCCCACTTCTTACTACCGTTTGACACAAATTTCAAGCAATCATTTAGCATCCTCTCTTGTAGAACATGAAATTTGACGGACCAACCTCGTATCTCTAAGATTATATGCCGCTCTTATCATGGCTTCAAACAAATTTGAAGCAAACAGTTGGCCTCTGTGTCTGTAGAATATGAAACAGAGGTTGCTCTATATAGTTGAACAGCGCGTTTCCGATATATGACGGACCAACCTCGTTTCCTTGGCGTGTTGTCTACTTCTTACTACTGTTTGATACATATTTCTGTAAGCCTTTTTCCAACTCGTACTATCACAAAAAGGTATCTATAGAACCCGAATCTGAGCTTCTTTTTTGTATTTGTTTACTCATCCTATTTGACGGACCAACCTCGTTGCGCTGCAACTTTATTCACCTCTTACCATTGCTTCAAACAAATTAGAAGCAAATATTTCACATCTTTCCAAATACTTTTATGCTTATTTTTGCGATATATTTTATTATATCTGACGTACGTTTTCGATACTCAAAGTAGCGCGTTCTTTATATTTGACATACCAACCTCGTTTGTCTCTTTCTACCACTCTTGATGTTACTTGTTATTTGACGGACCAATCTCGCTTCCCTAAGATTTTCTGCATATCGTTACTCCATACAAATTTGTTTTTTGATTTTAATAGATATTTGCTTAATGCATTCTGGATATTTGACGGACCAACCTCGTTTGTCTGTGTCTACAACTTTTGATGTTACTTGAAACACATTTGCAGCATAAATGTCTGCGTTTTTCAAAATTATTTTTTGTTTTAGTTGCTATGGAAAACGAATCTGAGCAGATTTTTGTATGTAATAAGTATTTGAGCAAATCTTCAATAAATCATGGACCAATCTCGTTTCTCTGTGGTTTCGTCCAAGTCGCACCATCACTTCAATTAAATTTGAATGCAGAATTTGTTTGGTAACTGTGAAATACGAATTCGAATTTCTTTTTTGTATTCGAGACGTTTTTACGCAGACCTTGATTGTTACTTGACGGACCAATCTCGTTTACCTAAGGATTTCTGCATATCGTTACTCCGTACAAATTTGTTTTTGGTTGCTTAATGCATTTTGGATATTAAACGGACCAACCTCGTTTCGCTGAAAGCTAAAAATTAGCCAGTGCTGACTGATTCCTGAATTAATTGTTAACGTTTAGTTTTATCACACAAATCATGGTAATTTCCCCACAAGCAAATAGAGTTTTGGGAAAAATTACGAACTTTATTTTACAGATAACTAAGTTGTTATCACTTAATTCCGACTAACCAAATTGAAAAGGATATCTAAAACGGTACTGATATGATCAATACTTTAATATAATCAGAATTTTAGATCATAGATCTAATTTTAGAACGGATTCCCAAGAATGAAACGTAAAACTTCTCGACTCTGGCTACTCAAAGTCTAAGTAAGAACATGTATTTGCTGATATCGAAAAGGTGGTATTTATTAACTTCAAATCGATTAATTTCCCACGCGTTTTTCAGTTACAACGTGGAGATGTTGCAAACGTATTGCTTAGGACTCTTAATTACTGCTTTGCAGTTTTATGGATTCAAAAAATTGTTAGTTGTTTCCTTTAAAAATTAAATTAATTTGCAATTAGTTAGTTATCAAGTTAGAAAATGGATTTTCAGATTAACGTTAATAATTAACGTCTGGAGCAAACTTTTTAGACAAAGTCGCAGAAAAAGTATTTATAAACTTTGTTATTGAGCTGTTTGTCTAACAAATCTTTATTTGCTGCTAATGTGCAAAAGTATGAAGCAAATATCAAAAAGCAAGACCCTCTTCCCCAGCAATAAAGACATATTTCAAAAAACTGTGTTCTTTATTGAATTGCAATATGTAAATTCTATGTATTAATATGTTATAAATAGAGAAACTGAGAAACGATTTACAAATTTTTTAAATTTCAATTTCTAAATATCTAGTACTAATACGTTTCCTTCTGCTGCCTTTGATTTACGTAGGAGCTTATTCTCACCATATATTGATTGATTTCCATCCAGTCCATTTGTCTAGATGGTACAAATAAATTTTCCGATGCTGGTGTTCCATTTACATCTTGTTAGCTTGGAGATTCCATATATTTTGGAATGTTTAGTCATGTCTGACCAGTATTTCCAGAGAATGAATGCGACAACAAATACTATTAGAAAATTGATAATCGTTTCCATTATACATCAAGACAATTATGTTCTACCTTTCCAATTAAAAGATAGAAAAACTATTTTCTACGTCTTCCAACAATCCGGGTAAAATGTTTTGTACGAAGTCCAAGTAACATTTCAGTTTGTGCACCAAAGTAACGTGCTAGGGATGAAATACATTTGCTCTACTAATACCCACAGTTGTGCGTTGACTTACGTGGGAATCCTCATTCAGTGCCTCTAACATTGCTAGTCAATTTTCATGTTCATGAACCTGGAACCTACAGGAATTGACAAATTCGCTTTCAATTTTCGATGTTTCAAGGCAGTTAATTAATCTTCCGGCGGTGGTCTTCTAGTCAGATAGCACCCGATATATAAATGCAGACTGCAAATCCATTTTCGCGGCATTTTCTAACAAGAAGCAATAAATCTGTTTGCTCATTGTTTGTAAAATTTTACTTAAACCTTAAACAAATTGCCATCGTCATAAGTAGACAAAGTCGATCAATTAAATTAAATTAAAGAAAAATAACTTTTGTGGCCGTGCTATATGTATGTTGGTTGCATCAACCACTTTTAAGGGGCGAAAATTACTTGGCCCAACCTGTATATTATGCGATTCCGGCATTGAGTTTACCTAAAAACTAAATTTTGAAAGTGTCTACACTACTATCAGTTCTAGGAATTGTAACGAAGTGTCCAGTGCGCGGTGAAAATAAATTTTAAATTAAATTTTGTGACCGCGTAGTGTAACATAAAGGCGCTGGTGGCGCTGGCATTCAGGATTGGTACCCGTCTCCCACCTTGTTTCTATTATCAGTAGGTCTCCCCGCCAACATAAAAATTATTAACAACATTTTAGACTGGAAATGGAAGGTATAAAGGCGAACCCCAGCTCCCAAAACGGGTAACTTGAGTCCGAACGAGTCGAGGAAGAACTTCAACCGAGATCCAGTCAGACACCGTTTAAATTACCTGTTACCAAAAATCCAGTCCAGTTAAAATACCTGTTCCAGTTAAAGTAACGATTTTGTTAATCCCAGTTAACTTCAGTTTGTTTGCAAAGTCAAGCCCGCCCGTGTAACATTCGTTCGCTCAGTTGCTTAGGGGTCATATTGCCCTTTTTCAATTCGAGCTACGAAGTGTTGTCAGCGAAGTGTGGGAATATATATCTTGCCTAAATCACTTGGGTTGTTTCCCTGTGAAATTACGCTGTATATAGGACCAGTCGAAAAGTTTGGTTTGAAGTAGGAATTTGGGTCATTCTTCCTATTCGTATTATTTACTTAAACTTCAGAAAAGATCAGTAAAGGTATAATTTGTTTTCTCAGTGGCTTAGGAGTTGTTTTCCCCTTTTCAACGGAGCTAGCGAAGTTATACGTAGGGTTTTGTAGCCTTAAGCTGTAAAAGAATCATTTTAATATCCGATTCAAACCGTCCCCAAATTTTTACGTTAAATCCCATATTTTTCCTAATTTATTACAGAGATCCGAAGATTAACTAAGGGAGTGTACGAGCTAAAATACGCTTGCTAAATTGTACTCACCTATTGGCCCAGTAAAACTTCACGCAAGTAGACCGAGCAGAAAACTTCCAGGTTATAATTCATTTCTTTAGTCCTAAACACGAACACTGGACATGAGCTATCCAGAGCATTCCAACCTTTGAAGCAAAAGGGTTGGACTGTTACAGAATATAAATCAATAACAACTAAATCAGACGCCAAAAATGTTGTTTTCTTTAAACGACGCGACTTTACTTGTTTAAAAAGAGCAAAGTGTTTCTGTTAACAGTAGGATAGTAAAAATAGGTGGCGTAAAGTTCTGTTTAAACATATCAGTGACGTGTCAGTGCCGCCTCAGTTCAGTGTCAGTGACATATCAGTGACGCATATGCACACATATCCATACAGTTTGGTCAGCGCTTTTCAAAATAGCAAAGTGTTCAGATGTGAAGTTGACAATGATTGCCATAATTGTGGATGAAGAAACGGAAGTGGGTGCATGAAGTGTGAAAAAAAAAAGAAAAATGAAGGAGAACGTACTACCATTTACAAGGAATCAATTGATAATTGAACGATATTGGATTGGATAGATCGTAGCAGTAAACAGTTCTATAAGTTGTTGTTCGTCATTCATGTCCATATGTCGTTCAAGCACGCACAGCGATTTGTGTCCGAGAGCGCGTCCGTGAAATAGCAAAAATATCGTTTGGTACAATGAACAAAATCACGGTACGGAAGCCGTACTGATATTCAAGGTTGAAATACAGCACGGTTTCACGTGTACTTGCATCAGCAACGATATTATTCATCACGGATACTGACCAAATATCACGGAACTGAGCGCCTGGGCAGCTCAGTTCCATGAAAGTATGTCAGTATCAGTGACGAATAATATCGTTGCCTTCAGTTTGACTGACGCATGTACATGTGTAGGGCACCGTGCTGCATTTTACCCTTCAGTGTCAATAGGGCTTCTGTTGGGTTTCGAAGCCTTGTTTCGAAGGACCAATAGATGTAAACTGTTTAATTGAAATGTAACGCAACAGAAACACTCGGTTGTTTGTATAACATTTATTAACATTAACTACGTTAGAACTCCTCAAGCACTGAGTGGCTACTCGTGACTGTGCTCCCTCAGATGCTTGAGCGTATATACTACTTAAGTAAGGGTGGGAAACCACCCCCAGTAAAGGACGGCCTTTTCTAGTAGTAAAATTCTACCTAGAATTCTACAGCTTCCATACCGCGATTTTGTTAATCTTGGTCAAATTTTTTCTATTTCACGGATGACGTTCACGTTGAACGACTTGTGAACATGAACGACCAATCACTTATAGAATTAGATCGAAATTATTCTATGTTTTGCGATCTATGCTATTCAATTTCTTAACTAACTCCTTTTATAGGTTAATAAACTCTACTTCAGAGTCAGTGTGATCCAGTGATTAATGCACTAGGCTCCGGTGCGGAAGGTCGGGGGTTCAAACCCAGAATTCATACCTGGCGGGCGGCCTACCCAGTCGCTTTAAATTGTTGGGTACCTGCGTTCGAACGAACAAGGGGTAATAAAGCGGTTGTCTAATGTGTGATGCTCACCACATCACCACGTGTCTCCAATTTGACACGCGACAACCAGGCGTGAGAGCAAGAATACGGGAGCTCTGACCTTCCACCTTGCAGGCCAAACCCCTTCATGGGATGTAGAGCCTCATCTTTATTATTATTATAACCACTACTTTATTTTCTCTTTTCTCCCACACCTCGTGCACCCATCGTTTTTTCACCCAATGCTATTCCTCTTCACCTTCATCCAAAATTATGGCAATCATTGCCAACTCCACATTGAAATACTAATAAGACAAGACACAGATGTCACTGACACTGAACTGAGGCGACATTGACACGTGTAAATAGACCTTTAATCTATGTTGAATTTCGAAACGGAAGGAAAAATAGTAGAAATAAAGTAAAACTATGTGAAAGTGGCACCAATTAAAATGGCTTATAATGTGCTTAACGGTTTATTTTTACAAAAAAGTATGGATTTTCATTAAAATTGGACTGTCAGTTCCAGAAGAAAAGCAGAAATCACGTCAACAGGCAGAGAAATTGGAAACAACTGTTATATCTTTTATAGTTAGCTATCCTTAAGTATATCCTATGAGAACAAAAGTTACAACCTAGAAAACTCCTAAAACAGTAATTACTGTATAATTTGAGCGAATTGACCCAGAAAAGATATGCAGATTCGAATAGAACCCAAAAATGGAGAATCAACACAATGGCGAGACACCAAAAAAGCCACACACTTAACATTTAAACTTTATTAACCTTTTATAAGCAGTAAAATTTCAGCAAAGCCAGACTTTTGCAAACAATTCTTGTAATTTAATGCGAACTTTACGAGCATTCTAGAATGCCAAATCCATAAAACCGGCCAAAATCTTGGATTTCGCCAAGGAAACGTCTCGAAATAGCGTTCGCGGTGTTCCCAGCCTCCATTTTATGAACTTCCACACACAATAACTTTATGCACCTCCTACGAGCGCATTGTGCGTGTTAACACCGTCTTGCACAACATCCACGTCTGTTTCTTGCCGTTTTTTCCTGTACTCGTGTTTACATGAACATCGAAGCGCCTGGAGCCCTCGAAGCCCCAAAACGCGAACTTTTTTTGATTATTCCGACAAGGCGCACTTTGATTCATCGTTTCAATGCCCGTCAGGTCAGAGCTTTAATATCACAGCCCAAAATGATTTATGAACTGATTGTTCGCCACGAAATTTATTATGGACGTACTCGGAATTATTAAGTCAGAAATCTAAATTATTAAAAGCAATTTTTTCCGACGAAGTGATTTATGTTATTATCTCAACTTCTTCGTTTAAACATGACAAACGAGTTTAGAAAATTATCCGGGAGTCGATCGTGTAACCGAAGCTCGCCACTCCAAATATTAAATCTTTTGTTGACAGCCTGATTTAAATTTCGTAAAAAGCGTTTGGCAATTGTGATTCAAATGTATGTATGAAATTTTTTGATGAATTGTCTCGTCCAACGATATTAGAATGGACGTGTGGGCTTTTATTGTTGTTTTGGTACAGGAATCTGGTTCTGTTATCCTTGAGACAGGAATTTTTGATCTTTCGCAACTCAATTGGGCTTGATTCAAATACAGAGCGTTCAAATACGCAGATATTACTAGAGGCTAACGACGCTTAAACCGTAAAAAAATCGTTTAAATATCAATACGGAATTACAGCCTTCCGGCGAAGAAACCAGAAAGAAATATTGAATATTTTAGAAAACAAACATGTATTTCATTATATTTTTTCATAGAATGACGACTTAATAACTCAATGACTTAAACAATTTTTCTTAAATTTTACCTGACATTATCAAGTAGATTTATAAATAAAAATAGCTCTATAGATTCTTGAATAATGTTCAACAAGAGTACTTCAAATTTTCCGTAGAGTTACGGACCTATACAAGTTTAAATTATAACTGCTCTTTAAAATAGCTTAAATTTATAAAACAACACAAAGTGCAACAATGACGGAACACTTAAAGTTGAAGAGAGTATGGTTTGTGCTAAGCTATCATGGTAAACAAGGTAGGATATACTACTTCGACCTATCTTGAACTCAAAATTTAAACTCGTGTAATTTTCATATCTCTACACTCTACACCAGAAACTCAGAATAATTGAGTCAGTTGCTCAAAACTTCACGATACCTAATTAAAAAATATCACTCAGATTGTCAGAATTTTTTAAGCTTATGAGGCACGATAGTTTATTAAGGAACTTTAAGTAATAATGGTAAAATTTCGAGTCGATCGTTCACAATATACTTTTGAATTATGTGAAATAAGAAGATTGAGCAGGTGTATACTTATTAGAATTAAAAGTATGGGAGTTAAGCTAAAAGTTTTTAAATTCTGAGTTGAACAAGGTATATTTGCAGAATTTAAATTAATCAAACCAGAAATTCTCTCTAATTTAGAATCTTGGATTTCTGAATCAGTCGTTTATATTAATCAAAAGTTTGCAAAATCAAGACATTGAGTATTTGTTCAAAGTAAATTTGATTATTAATTTAACTTCTCTAAATTCTGACTTAATAGAGATGGAAATAAATAATTTGTCATCTCTAATTTCATAATCTTGATTTTCTCAATCAGTTGCTGAATATTCAATTCGGCTTCTGAAAATTCTGACTTAATAAAGTTGGAGAGTAAAAATTTTCCATTGTTAATTTACAATCTTGAGTTTCTCAGTCAGTCGCTCATATTTAATATAAATCTGCAAAACCAGAACATTAAGTTCGGAATATTCCATTCGACTTGCTGAAATTATGACTTAATAAAGTTGGAGATGAAAACTTTTCTATCTCTAATTTCGCAATGTAGAATTTCTCAATAAACCGCTCGTATTTAATATTTATAACTGAAAAATCAGAATGCTAATTATATATTTTATAAACATTTCTCAATTCGGTTTGTTTATATTCTGAGCGCAAAAATTTACAAATAAAAAATTTTCCATCTCTAATTCACAATCATGAGTTTCAGTTCTGTCAGTCGCTCATATTTAATATAAATCAGCAAAACCAGAACATTGAGTTTCGAATATGCAATTCAGCTTCTGGAAATTATGACTTAATAAAGTTGTAGATGAAAAATTTTTCATCCCTAATTCACAATCTTGAGTTTCTCAATAAATCTCTCGCATTTAATATTTATAGCTGAAAAATCAGAATATTAATTCTATATTTCATAAACATTACGAAAATTCAATTCGGCTTGTTTATATTCTGATTACAAAAATTTCAAAATTAATAATTTTCCAACTCTAATTCACAATCTTGAGTTTCCCAATCAATCTCTCATATTTAATATAAATCTGCAAAACCAGAACATTGAGTTCCGAATATTTAACTCGAGTTGCTGAAATTATGCCTTAATAAAGTTGGGCATGAAAAATTTTTTATCTCTAATTTCGCAATCTTGATTTTCTCAATCAATCGTTAATTTTAATACAAAACTGCAAAATTAAAATATTTAATACATATTTCATTAAAAATTCAAATATTCAATTCGGGTGCTGGAAATTCTGATTTAATAAAGATGGAAATTAAAAGTTTTTCTTCTCTAATTCACAATCTTGAGCTTCTCAATAAACCGCTCGTATTTAATATTTACAGCTGCAAAAGTAGAATACTGATTGTAGATTTCATAAACATTTCGAAAATTCAATTAGGCTTTTTTATATTCTGATTACAAATATTTAAAAATTAATAGTTTTCCATCTCTAATTCACAATATTGAGTTTCTCAACCAATCGCTCAAATTTAATAGAAATCTACAATACTAGAACATTGAGTTCCGAATATTCAATTCGGCTTGCTGAAATTATGGCTTAATAAAGTTGGAGATGAAAAATTTTTCATCTCTAATTTCGCAATCTTGATTTTCTAAATCAATCGTTAGTTTTAAAATAAAACTGCAAAATCAAAATGTTTAATACATATTTCATTAAAAATCCGAATATTCAATTCGGCTTCTGGAAATTCTGACTTAATAAAGTTGGAAATTAAGGGTTTTTCATCTCTAATTCACAATCTTGACTTTTTCAATAAATCTCTCGTATGTAATATTTACCTATAGCTGAAAAATGAGAATATTAATTACATATTTTATAAACATTTCGATAATTCAATTCGGTTTGTTTGTATTCTGATTGCAAATATATAAAAATTAATAATTTTCCATCTCTAATTCACAGTCTTGAGTTTCTCAATCAATCGCTCAAATTTAATAGAAATCTACAATACTAGAAGATTGAGTTCAGAATATTCAATTCGGCTTGCTGAAATTATGACTTAATAAAGTTGGAGATGAAACATTTTCCATCTCTAATTTCTCAATCTTCATTTTCTTAATTAATCGTTAATTTTAAAATAAAATTGCAAAATCAAAACATTTAATAGATATTTCAATAATAATCCGAATATTCAAATCGGCTTTTAGAAACTCTGACTTAATAGCGTTGGAAATTAGGAATTCTTCATCTCTAATTCACAATCTTGAGTTTCGCAGTCAGTCGCTCATATTTAATATAAATCTGCAAACTAGAACATTGAGTTCCGAATATTCAATTCGGCTTGCTGAAATTATGACTTAATAAAGTTGGACATGAAAAATTTTCTACCTCTAATTTCCCAATCTTGATTTTCTGAATCAATCGCTCATATTTAAAATGAAGCTGTATAATTAGAACATTGAGTACGCACATATTTTAAACGAATTGCGACTACTCAATTCAGCTTCTTGAAATTCGGACTTAATAAAGACAGAAATTCAGAGGTCTTGGTCTCTTATTTAATATCATAAGTTTCTAAATGAGCAACTGAAAGTTTAGAAAATTGAGTACGTTCATAAATTAAAGTTTTAAAATACATGAAATTTTGAATTCATGAATACAGGAACTAAATTGGGAATCTTGAGTTTCTGTTAATATAAAATTGGTAAATTTTGAAAAAACGTATTTCATACTTAAACAGCCAAGCGTTTCAGGTGAGACTAAGTATTTTGAGTTTAAAAGTTTCAACTTCAAACTCAAGTTACTGCTCCAAGATGGAAAATTTCCACCTCTAAGTTTTCACTAAGTAAACATATTTGGGATTACGGCTTAAGTAATTTGGAAATTAATCTGAGAAATTTCTGATTATAAAGTTTGTCTAATTAGATGTGTTCAAATACATATTTTAGAATTTAAAACCTTCCCTTTGAGACAAACTTTCAGCTCTGCATTTTGAGCTACTACTACTACTAAGTCAGAATTGGAAAATTTGAGTTAGTTCACACAAGATGTTCTGAGAAAGCTCAGAAACCAAGATTTTATACAGGTAATAAAAAATTCTAGATGTTGGTTTTCAAGGGCAGCTGTTTACTCGATATATCATTATTCTGGGCTAACACATGGGAGTTACATTGATATTGATTTTGTTAAAATTCTAATATAACTGGCTCTATATTTTTCAATAATAGTTTAAGAGTAGCTAATTACAAATCAAAAATCATAGTAAATATTTTGTCTGATCCAAATCGTCTTGGATTAAGACTGTCTTACGCAACTCAAAAATTTTAGATTACATCTCAAAACTGTAAATAATTATCACTGAATCAGATGTTTACTTGAGCAATTATTGAACTGCCATTAGAATTGGAACAAGAGTCATAATTTTATGCAGTTTCTCAAAGGCAAAAGTTGAGTTTAGGTCAAATTTTACGTTTTTGATTAAAAGTCTTGGGTTTTGTTTAAGGCCAGTCCATATTCATACAAGTTTGAAGGAATTACCGGAATTGAAAATATTGTATAGTCACAGCAAGTAACTCAGAAGTTCAGGTTAATATTTATTGCTTAAAGTCAGAGTTGTAAGATTCTAAATCAGCAGTTTAAAACACCGAATTTTAGAGGTCAGAATTTCTGGTTAAGTGTACTAAACTAGAAAATGCGAGCTCAATATTATGTTATACAGTGCTGCCGGTAAATATATTTCTTTGAATAGTAGGAAAAAGTAAAATAAACGTTGACCTACTGATTTCTTGATGTAATACAATTTTCAGGACAAAGATTCAACGAATGCAGATTTATTTGTAAACTGAGCTGTTTGTGAACATTTGTTACAAACATTATCAGTCTTGTGTGAGATATCTTGTACGATTGTTGATTTTTCTAATATTTTTCCAATTTTAATGTATTTGACTATTTTATCGTTATCTGAGAATAAATTTGTTAAATAAACGTGCAAATATTGACTCACAGCTTGCAGATAATGCTTTTTAAGTTACAATAAATGACGAATTAGAAACGCTGGAATTGCAAAATTTTAAATTTCCGAACGTAACCCACTCGGTTCCAACAATAATACTCCGACGTTCCAAATATGTTTAATTGCGTTGCTAAATACTAACATTTAAAACAGCTGCATCAGAAAAAGCAATTATTACAATACAACACTTTCATTTTCAACAATAACATCGAAGCCGAATTTTGTAACACAATTCGTCGAATGTAATTGCGGCAACAGCCGTGGGCAAGTCCTTTACACGACAATTATACCGAAGAAATGTTTCCAATGATTGTGTCGTTTTTGCATCCCAATCTAACGGCACAATGAAGCGTGATTCATCGAAGGGAAAGTTACAAATCTAATATTTATTGTTGTTTGTTCTTTATTGTTGCAAAGAATAAAGATACGGACAGGTATGCGTCGAGACAGGCGAGAGAATATTTTGAAATCTTGCGCGTTCAAGGTACGACCAGAAATGTCAGCGATGAGTTTTGGTTTTTGAAAATGATACAGCTGTTTCGTTAAATAACAACATGAAGTAGGTGATCTAAATTTATAATTCCGTGAAGAGGTTCTTTATGCTTTGATTAATAGAAAAAAATATAATTCTGCGAACAAAGATTGGTAAATCTTCCAAGACAAAATGTTAATGCTGCAAAACTCAATAAATAGAAACCGTACAAAAACATGTTTTCCACGCTCAGAAAAATTCTACTTTTGTATATGGCTCCCCTTTTCCCTATTAGCAACAAGCAATTTTGCAATGATTACAAATATTTATTTAAAAAATCTCAATATTCTGATAAACTACAGAAAATATTCTTTCCTACAACGAAAGGTAACTTTCTGTGTCAAACTTTTGTAAAAATCCAAAACTTGTGCGTATTGCGGATAGCCAAAAGTAACCAAAAAACAACTTTTCAGAAGAAAAATGTCAAAAATCGTGTTCAAAAATTTAATTATTCAAGTTGTGCTGTGCCGACTTTTTTCGATAATATTGTAAGAAAAATATTTATATTTAATATTTAGAAATATTTTAATTAAACTAACTTAAAAATTCAAAACTTTGTGCTTTTGCTCTTTCCTTCCTTTCCCTCATACTTTTTGTTACTTATATTATACTTATATATTACAAAGCAGAGCTTATTTTTGGTATAATTTAAAAATTCCGTTCTAAAAAATTCTATGAAAAACAGTTTTCTGTAAATAATTATGTAATTAGATTTATACTTGCGTCTAAGATTTTATATATCTTAAAAATCAAAAAATTTGAACTTTCCTTCCCCTCTCCCATTCCTGCTAGTCTTCCGTATATATTACAGAAAAACCGATTCTTTGGGGAATAATGATCAAATCCTGTTTAAAGAAATTCCAAAGAAAAACAGTTTTCTGTGAATAATTTTCGAATTAGATTTGTTTCTTTTCGATTC
>JABXWE010014874.1:0-18164 GCA_014611495.1 Limonius californicus | reverse complement strand
CTCACCCGAGCGCGCGCTGTGATTGGTCTACGCTAGATAACGCTAATGCCTCATTACTTACGGAGTAATTGACGCTCAAAACCTTTATTTTGGACTCATAATTACCGGGTTAAGTTTGTGTGCTTTTTGAGCAGTGCTTATCGGTTTTCGGAGCGTTTGTACAGTGCCTGGTGCTTATTTTCCTAAAATGGAGCAAGTTGTTACAGAAACGTGTAATCGTAGGGGGCGTCCTACTACTGTAAATGAAAAACAATTAATAGTAATATAATAATTGGACGTTAGAAGAAAGTCCTCAGATTTTACTGACTGACATTGTACAATTTGTTGCTAAAACAGTGGGTGTTAGTGTTGCAACAGTAAAAAGAATTTTAAAGGAGTTTCGGGATACTAAAACTTTCGTGTGGCGTCGAAGTTGTCTTAAAACTATCCGAAAATATCGGGAAGCAGGTCGAGTAATTTTTTACACCGATGAAACTTGGGTAAATGCCGGTAAGCAGATGTTTCCAAGTACATAAAACACCTTTACTTAAAAAATTGGTTCCTTTCAGAACACCAATTCTTCTAAAAAAGAATTCTGACGGCGCGAACGTCAATTTAGAAACGCTTGGAATATTACGTAACTACACGTCCGGTAAATCAACGCACCTGCCAAGCGTTTGTTTACGTTCTAGCTCAATGCTCAACAAATAGAGTTTAGCGTAGATTAACAACCAAACGTAATTTCGCCCTCAATTCTTATTTACAAAGTACTTTAAACAGACAACTAACCTCGTCTAGAAGTTATAAAAATAATATTTAGTAGTAGTATTTTGTATCATTTTCATATTCAGAAGAACAACTACGGTCCCGACAAGCGCATAAGGTTCAGAAATACACAATTCAATGGCATTATCACGCGCGTCAGCACGTGACGTCACACTTGTTGTATACAACGACATAACCTCATTGTACGTGGGTTATGTCAGCGATGACTAGTTGAAACTGCGTTTGAAAAAAATAATCCTGTCGTATGCTTGTATCAAAATTATTTATTATTCTAAGGTACAAACTGAATCTGTATGTAAAAGAAGTTATATTTCTGTGCGGATTTTAAGATAAATTGATGTTATACTTAGAGGACAAATGGTATTAATTAATTAATCAAGCTAGCGTTAAGTTTGCTCTCCAAATGTGACGGCAAATGGATAGCACTGATATAACATGCGTACAATGAGTTGTTTTTATTCACATCTTAAGTGGTCAGGTGCTGCTTCGTCTTTTTTAGTGTTACATAAAATATTAAATGACAAATGTAGAACTGATGAATAACAAAGTGTTTGTATATTTTGAACATAACAATTCAGAAAGAACCGATCGGAAAATAATTTGTAATTCCTAAACCATTGGCGGCTAGTAACATCAGGACGTAGGCTTTTTCCTCGCGTCCTTTAAGGTTCTGCTTCTCTGATTTGAAAGTTTTACAGCCGCAGTCATGGAGGTACCAACATGAACCGGAACCGCACAATCCAGAACGTGAACAGCGTCGAAAACACCGAGTCGAAAAGAAACTACAAGAACTTAACGAGAAAGAGAAGGAAACTACCGTAGATGAGACCTACCACGATATGGTCGAGTTTGCTCAAAACTATTTCAATTCCCATGAGCGCAGTCCCGAAGGCACCATCATGGCGACGCTTACAAGGAAGCGGCAGAGCACTGAAATGATTCCAAAGTACGAAATGGTCACATATTACAAAGGCAACACAATACCAAATTCTCACATGCACTTGTACGACCCGGATAATGTTAACGTGGCCTGTAGTGTATTCAGGGTAAGCATTCGGCGAATTTGGTTTCTTCATTCAACACATGCAAATTTTGTATTTTAGGACCTTTGTAAGTACATCCGCGGGGAATTAAATCCGGAACGCGAACTGACCGTCATCCAAAGTACAATTAGTTATTCGTTGGAACGCGAAGAACTGCGAGATGAAGTGTTTGTTCAGTGCATTCGACAAGCTACCAACAACCCACAACCCGAATGGGCGGAGCGTGTTTGGTTGCTGTTATGTCTGTGCGTGGTTGCGTTTCAACCATCAAAGCTCCTCATTAGATATTTTATGTCATTTCTTCGCAAAAATTTGTCACAAGGCGGTCGGATTTCGCAGTATGTGCAATGGTGCCTTGACAACTGCAACCAGAGCAGGGTTAAAGTGCGAGAGCATCCGCCGTCATCCGTTGAAATTGCTGTAAGTGTAATCTACAGTTTCAATTATAACAACACCAAATTGTTGGTGAATTTCAGGCCATGAAACGTCTAGGAACAATTGTGTGCCGTTTCTTCTTCTTGGACGGCCGGACCAAGGCCATAGATGTTCACCCCACAGACACGGCCGGAGATGCTTCTCGCAAATTGGCGGAACGGCTCGGTTTACGCACGCTGGATGGTTGGGCTATTTATCAGAGTCGCCCAGATGGTGAAGAACATGTGCGAGCACATTATTACCTTTATGATGTTATTGCATCATGGGAACAACAGTAAGAAAATACATTTAATTGGCTGAAATTTCTTCTTATAAATTTTGTTTAGGACTCAGAATAAGCTCGCTCCTTCGGGAGGCTTGGCGACCTTGGGTCGTCGTAGCGGAACTACATTAAGCGGTGGCGAAAATAGGTTCATATTTAAACGAAGGCTCTTCAAAACTACTCGGGAATTGAGCCAGGATCCTGTTGAAGTTAATCTGTTGTATGCACAGGCCGTACATAGTGTTGTTAAGGTCAGTATACAAATCTATGACGTTCCGAGTATTTTGATGTAAAAGATTTAAATTTGACTACTCAAATACATGTCACAGTTTGAAAATGTGATCTAAATAACAAATATTAAAAATGGTTTTTTAAACACCATTACCATCTGTAGCACCTATCACCTTCAGTGAAATTTAATTTCTGTATCAATTTTAAATACAATTTTCAAAAATG
Organism: Limonius californicus; assembly: GCA_014611495.1. Taxonomy (NCBI): domain Eukaryota; kingdom Metazoa; phylum Arthropoda; class Insecta; order Coleoptera; family Elateridae; genus Limonius; species Limonius californicus. The sequence continues at coordinate 15,203 of JABXWE010014874.1, read as the reverse complement.
GAATCTCAATATTTATCTACAGTCTTTTTAACTAATTGCAACATGGAAAAGCAATTTTAACAACTACGACAAATTATCTACTAGGTGACCACGAGATGAGGTAACAGCATGCAATTTTTATGATTCTTTAAAAATCGTGGAGTTGCCAAAGGCTATTCGGTTGAGCACATTTCGTGCTATTCACGGGTCTAATATTCCCCAACTTTGAAAAATCCATGCCCCAGACACCACAAACACCCTGGGAAAGTGCAGTGCTCAGGATTCGAACCTGAGCGACTTTGGTAGAATAACTCCCAAGCCAAGCGTCGCGGCCACTACTCTACCGCGGTCCCCTTTTTAAATTTTGAATCTATTATTTTGAAATTATAAACTAAGATATAACCTCTAAATCCACAACTTGAGCATTTTTTAATTTTAGTTCTGACTTCCAATTTGGCCGGAAACGATATTAACTTTTAATTTTTAAATACAACTACCTCCGTTTTTGGTGACAATTTTATTTACCGTAAAATTTGCAATACATTGATACCTATGCCACACAATGACATTCAGTTTAAAATGGTCGATTCAATTGTTTAGTAAAAAATTTAAATGCAAATTAATGATATTCATACTTAAAATTCTTTTAAGTTGGCCATAAAAACAAAAGAATAATCAACTTTAAGTGTTCTCTTCTGTTAATTTGTTTAAAAACTTTATTGTGGCAAGAAGATAACTAGAAAAAAATAGAAAAAGATAATTTTTCAATTTTTAAACTGCCATAACTTGTTATTTATGCCCTTATTACACTTTTTAAAATTGTGATTTTATTTGTTTTTTTAAATATCAATAACATACCTGATTATTTTTAAAATACCAAGAAAAAATAATATAGCCTCACGAACTTGTGGTATGAGTTTTGCGTAATAGTCTCCCGCTATTGTGTGACCACGTGGTAAATAATTCACAAGAAGAACTCCCACAGAATCGAAAACATTGTTGCCATTATCTTCCCGGCGGATGAAGTCAACGGAACTTTGGCGGGGGCGGAGAACTACGATGCCGCCATTCCATCATTTTTCAATCATTGACAGCCTTTTCGTCCCACTGCTGGGCACCAGCCTCTTCTCTGCCACATGTTTCTCCTCAGCGAGTAGAAAGGCGGGGGACCCACAGTTTAACATCGAATCCGAACGACAAAAATTCTAGAGAAGGTTTTTAGCATTAAGATCGCACGGTTGCAAGCCGGATTGGGAAATTGTGTGTGGTGGGTTGCAGACAAAATTTTTATAAATCTGCATAGTAATGCTTAGTTTTCGAACCAAAGCCAGAATCGACCTTTTACTCAGAAAGCGAGCGCTCTACCACGCCATTCCATACTCTGCCGTTTTGACTCTTGGATCAAAGTAATGAAGCCAGGTTTCATCTACAGTTCAATATCTTTCCAAAAATCCATTCAAATCCGTGCTCACTAATCTCAAATTGCTCGCAGTAGTGAGAAACCTGGCCCGCTTCAGATCAGGTGTCAACATTTTCGGAATCCATCCTGCGCAGACTCAATGCCTCAGCATTATACTTGACCTTAATTCTCGGATCACTCAATACCATATCATGGACCAAATCAATATTTTCTTGAGTGATAACAGTTTTTGGTGGTTCAGCACCTGGAGCATGTTGACACATCTTCCTTCCTAATTTGAAATCCCGGCACCAAGTCTTAATTACTTGATATGACGGGGTAGAATCGCCCAACACTCTGAACATGACATTATAAATTTCCTGCGGTGATAGACCCTTCTTAAAAAGGTATTTTATCACGGCTCTTGTCTCGAATTTTTCCATTTCAACCAAATCACCAGCGATATTAAATGTATAACTTTTATAGCCAAGAAGATAGGCACCTGCAACTTAGCATATATCAATGTCAGTACCTAACTGACGTTTCTAAGAACAAAATATTCGTTTTCAGTCAATGCTTTCTGAACCATCATTAGATTTAAAAATAAAAACTTCAGATCAGTTCTGGACAAACCGAAAGTCAAAACTAAGGTTAAAAATGTGTAAAGTTGCGCATTTAAAGGTTATATATTATACCCCATCTCGTGGTCGCCCGGTTTATCAGTAGTAATTTTATGATTTTTTAAATAAGTTTAAATAATTGTCATCTTATAATTTGATAGGCGCTATGAGAATGAAAAGTTTTTTAAAATTTATGCATCTTAAACGACGGTTTTCTTTTGATATTTCTTTTTTCTTTTAATATTTCTTCTTTTCTTCCCAGCTATCACTTTTACCATAGAACTACTTAAACAACTATTAGATTCTCAACCACAGCAGTCTCAAAATATGTTTGTATAACCAAACTTCGCATTAATCAAAATGCATTTCAATTCCAGGGAAACTTTTATGAATTACAATTACAACATGGCACCGTTTTGAGCCATCCCCCCTTACCATTTTTGGCAGACTTATTTATAAATCATTTAGAAACTACAGTGATAAACAACTTTGTATATTTTCACCACAAATATGGTTACGATACGCGGCTGCCATTTTTGAAAAATCTCAGGATCTATTGCTTTTTTCTTCAATTAAATTCACTCACGAAATTGAAAAGGACAACAAATTAGCTTTCCTTGATTTATTTGTTGTTGGGGGTAAGTAAAAATAGCTTACAATTTTATATTTTTTGAAAATCTACTCCAACAGATAGATACATAACCAACGATCTATACCATCCAACAACATACAAACGTGCGGATTTCGATTTGTTAATCGATAGATTAATTAACATCCTGCTCTCCCTCAGTCGCTTCAACAAAGAATTAGAGTACATTAAAAAAGTGGCTTTTCTTAATTGTATCTCCACTTCTATAGATGGCCAAATCTTAAATAAAGCAAAAAGGAAAAAATCAGTAACTGGTTCAACAACATTAATCAATGGAATTCCAAAACTCTTCTTCACACACCTTTTTCCAGCGTATGCATGCATTAAAAAAAGTTTGGAGAAAGAGAATCTCAACCATTTCATTTTGGCCAAAAACATCTTAAAAAATTTACACTCTAGCACAGAAGATGCTATCCCCAAGGCAGTGGCGGCTCGGGGGTAAAAAAATAAGTGAATTGCTATTATGATAACCCTAATACATATAACAAATAGAAAAAATATAATTCAATGTCAACTTAACTAGTTTTTGTAGACCAAGTCTATCCTTCTGTCATTTAATGCAGCAAAATTATTTATTATGTCTTCGTAAAATGGTTGATTTTTTATTAATTCTAATAAGAGTTCTTTTTGAATTGAAATATTTACCAAAGAAGAAAGCCTATCTTGAGATACTGCATTTCTTACTACGTTTTTATTCGTTTAGGGTAAGAAAAACTTCTTTCCACTGATGCACTTGTCGACGGCATAGTTAATATGACGCAAAACAATTTGTAGGCTTCGGAAAAAATTTCGTTGTTCTCATTCGTTTTTAAGAGGCTGACTTTTTGTAAATATTTTGCCATAAAATTGACCTAAGCTTTCAAATGGTTTAGACGGAAAACACGAATCATATTGTTCGAATTTCGTAGTATCAGCCAAAGACATGATTTGTACCTTATCACAGTCTTAAACCTTACTTCCATTTCCATTACAATGTGATCCAGTACTTCATAAAACAAAATTCTATATTTTCTTTTAATGTCATTATTTGTAAGGCTAGTGTATTCCCGCTTAGGGCGCTTAGAAATATCTATCTGTTTGTGTTATTTCTGTTTCCTTAGTCTTTTCGAAGAGTGTATCAAAGAAATCGTAATTCCTTTTCCTCTTTAATATTTCAATAGTTTTATTTATTTTTGGAACACGAAAATTAATATTCAATGATTTCTTTTGGAGAACATCAAATAATATGCCAATGAGAGAGAAAATATCATTAAATACTACAGCCAAAAATGTGAATTCAAAATTGTTGAAATCGTTTAAAAACCGACGGTCAAACCCGAAGATGCAGTTCAGCGACTGATTATGACTGAACTCTTCACTTGCGCGATTCACCGTGAACTAATTGTAGATATTGACGTAGGCGTTATCATGGCAACGGTGGTATACGTGCAGAGTTAAAATACGTTTGAGGCTGGCTCTTCACTACAATTGCACGAGTGTTGTAGGTAAGATTTTTTATGGTCACTGTGTTCACGCTCGACGGACTACATTTAGAATTTAAATTTCAAATGCAAGGGGACCAGAAAAATGTAGTAATGCGTTTGTTTCCACTAAGCTTATTGTATCTACGAGTATGTATGCCATAAATAAACGACTCCTAATAGGTGTAATGCCGATAAATCATTTATGTAATTTAAATAAATATTCGCAATTGAATGAAAATGTTAGATGAAAAGGCACTTCACCTACTTCACTTGGCGAGGCGCCACTGCGCCAAACAACAAAAATCAGGTATTTACCAAATCAAATGCTCTACATGCCTCCATCATTACATAAGACAAACTAAAAGGAAATTTTCTGCACGCTCCCAATCCAGTCTCTTGCGATAATCTCAAAGTTTTGAAAACAGTCCACAAACCACTCCAACTAGATACTTGAAAAAGTAGATTTATTAAAAAATGCAAGGAAAATATTTTAAACGTAGATTCTGGCTTAATCCCTAATTTATGTCTACTCAACTCACTAAATCCCCCTCATAATACGTTTAAATTCAAGTCCTCCGGTATCTTCTTCTTAGAGTGCTTTATCTCTTACGAGACGTAGCGATCTTCTCTCCTATGCCTGTCTTGCGCGGTTAGATTGCCACAGACATAGAGGACCTGCAGTTTAACGTGGGCTTCGAACCACAGGAAGTGTAAACACTTCTACTTCAGAGAAGATTTACTCCGGTATAGCACCTCGTAATTGCTAATCGCCTGTTCTTTAAGTCATGTCATTGCTTTGCCCTTTCACTTCAAGCAGATACCAATTGTAATCAATATTTTTATATCAATGACTTATAAAATAAAACTTCTGAAAAAATTCTTATTTTCAATAATAAAATACATAAAAAAGTCATAATCCTTTTGAAGAAAATCATAAAATTATAATCGAAATATTAGTATCATTAGTATAACTTAATGATTAAAAAAAATTAAACGCCATCGGTATCTATAGCATTTATAGCAATACAATAAAATTCTCACGTTCATAGTAATTTTTAATTTCAGAGCGATGACTTCCCTGTGACTGAGAAAGTAGCTCTGCAATTAGCAGGTCTTCAAGCGCAAGTAGCATTGGGTGATCCTAAGGACAATAATAAATTAGAGTACTACACTGACATTGATACCTTTTTGCCATATAGAATTAGTCGAACGCGCGGTGACGACGTTTGGGTCCCAATTTTGGCCCAAGCCCACCGTCAGTATGGAGCAGGGAGATCGGAGCTCACAGCCAAAGCCCTGTATCTCTCCTGCGTTATGCAATATCCGTTGTACGGGACCACCATGTTCCCTGTAACATATCGAGGATACTGGTCGTATGGAAATTCCTTAATTTTAGGCATCAGCAACGAAGGTATAATGCTAATCAAACCTGACGATAAATTTGTGCTGAATGAGTATCGGTACCAAGAAGTCGAGAGCATTCTTATCGACCCCAGCGATAGTTTTATTACGATCACGCTGCAGCGCCACTTAAACGAAAGCAACCACAAGTGCTTTGTGTTCGAGACAGCACAGAAAAACGAAATCGGTTCGCTTATTGCCAGTTACTGCCTTAGTTTAGCTGGGTGGATCATTGAAAACGAATCGCCCCCAAAGAAAGTCAAAGGCATAACAAACGAAGACCGAATTCGTTTGTATCACAATTTAGTCAATTGCAGGAGGACCTTGGTTGATAATGACATCTTACGCAAGCCGACAGATGTTGCAGGAAACTTCATACGAAATACCCTTCGAAGGCTGAGCAAGCACAAGTTAGATAAGTTGCGGCAAGAGCATGGGGGCGATTCTGGGGAAACATACAAGGGTTTTCATTATGCGTTCTGGGCTTTCAGTCGACAACCACTCATACAAAGCATTAGCCGCATACCCGAAACTGAAGAGCAGATTATGTTGCAAGTTTTCCAAGTTATACTTACTTATGCGGGCCTTGGACAAAACGGTAAGTGAAATTACAAGTTAACTAGGTAAATATAACTAGACCTACGCTTACTTCTTTAATAAGGCTAGTACGACACCACACAGGAACAAAATTTTCCGTGCCTTGTAAGTATAAATTGAATTAATTAAGCTTCGTGAATATGTCTACCAAATACGTGAGTCTCAGAACAAATTTCATATCGCGCAACAATTTTTCTACTTCTTTTTTATCGCCCAAAAACATTGCGACTTCTTCACGGAGTTCAACAAGTCCTGTTAGCACTTTCCCTGTTGACAGCCAATGTACCTCTGTATGCAGAAGAAGTGATTTGTGGTTGCACCCCATCTCTTCGCAAAGTTTTTCAAATAAGCCCGATCGTAACGGTCTTGATTTTATTAAGTTCACTATTTTAGTATTTTTTAAATCATCTGACATAGATTTTGATACCAGTGAATATTGCAGTGAGTCCATGATGCATTTAAACTAACTGCGAGCACTTGAGTCACAACACCGCTCTTTTTTACACGGCTCGGGCGCCTTCTGTACATATCCCGACACATTTCATCCAATCCAAACCTTTGAATTTTATATAAGTGTCGAAAGTCATGAATATTTCTTCGCTAGTTACTTGAATAATTGATTGGCAAAACAACATGTCTTCATGAGATTCTTTGTTCCATATGTAATGTATGAAAACAAGCAGCTGGGACAAACCTTGTACATCAGTAAATTCGTCCAGTTGTAGCGAGAAAAATTTACTTCCAGTAACTCTTTGGACCAGTTGATTTTCTGCCCACTGGGACATTTCATCAATTCTGCGTGCGACTGTGTTATTTGAAAGTGGAATTGTTTCGACTTCCTTAAGCTCTTTTCACCAGATATAACTCCAACTGCATCCTTTATCGCTGGGAGCACTAAAGTTTCGCCAGTTGTGTGCGGCTTACCAGTTTTCGCGATTTGATAAGATATGAGGCGTGGGTAGCCTTTTTGTTAATCTTGGTGAAATGCAAAAGTTTTTGACATTTCCAACATACCTATCCAACTTTCTTTTGAAAATGCGGGAGGCCGGTTTTTCAAATCGGGATGCATCGTCTCAACGTGCCGACGAAATTTATTTGGGCGCATGCTTTCGTTTGCAAGTACTTCATTGCAAATAACACACTGCGGTCTGGGTTATCTTCATTTAATGAAAACCTGATTGCTAAGTAGTCGGAATCATACTTTCTTACCACTATTCTTCGTTTTGGTTGCTTTGAATTTGAGCTTGAAGGTTCGCCTTCGTCGATTTCGATTGTAGTCGGCGCCTTCTTTATTAACCACTTATCCATAATACAGAGGCGATAAAATACACGAGAAAACAACAAAAAATACATACTACCAGTAACACAAATGATATCGAACCACTTCGAAATGAATGCACTCAATTGAACGTTCATAGCGAAGAGAAGGAGTTTCTGGTTAAATGGGCGAGGTCTAAGGTACTGCATGGAAGCGTAACTTAATTATAACCACCGGAAAATCATCGGCGTCCACAGAGATTACACAATAGAAACTTCTACACCCAATATATTTTTTTGTTTTTACTTTCCCCATATCTTATGAATTTTAATTTTTAAATCTTAGAAGTATAAAAATATACATTCAAGATCTTGTCGCGACCTACCAAAAATTATTAATACTGGAAACTTTCCCGAAAATCTCGTGACACTGCCTGCAGCGCTCCGTGCAGCTTGGTGGGCCACTAAGATTTGTATTTGGCAGCTGTCGAAAACATTTGTCGCACATTTAAAGCAAATGCCATTTACTTTATTATAGCAAAAACTTTATTTAATTAATAATATTTGATAATTATGATATTTTACTTTACTTTGTAAGTTTAAATAAGTGGTTAAATTTATAACATTTTGTAGGGTTAGGTTTTTATTTATTAAAATGAATTTAAAACAGTAATCTGTAAATTTATTATCCAAATTTACTGAAACTTGCCCACCGAACTGCTTAGATGACGCCACTATCAATGTCCCGCATTTGATCATGCTAAACTTATATGAGTTTCCTGTATTAATACAGGGTGCGGCAACATAACTTCCTTTTTTGAAATGCGCGCCATTCAGGCTGTAGAGGTCGTAGCGGGGTGGGAGTAGTCTCATTTGACAGGCGTGGTTCTAAAGTTTTGTTTCCTACCCCGGATATCATCATCATGCATTGGAACAGTGAGGAGCGTGCGTTTGCCGTCGAGGCCTACTTTTCGAACGGATGTTCTGTGATCGCAACCCAGCGCGCCTTCCGAAATCGCTTCAATGTAGCCCCGTTGGGCCCTGTTCCGGACTAGAAATCAATTGTTACATGGGTCACTACGTTCAGACAAACCGCGAGTAGGATAAAACGAAGAACTGGAGTTCCCCGGCCGATCAGATCACCTGACAACATTGTGGCAGTGAGAGCTTCAATCTTGCTATCCCCACGGCGTTCTGCGCACAAACATGCGTCTGCCCTTGGACTTTCCGATCGAGGCGAATTCTTCACAATGACCTTCATTACCGTCCATACAAGTTGGCGATTGTGCAGGAACTCTCCGAACGCGACTTTAATTTTCGGAGGAACGCATGTGAGGCGCTTCTCGAAAACGTTCTTGAGGACGCAATTGTTTTTTTCAGCGATAAAGCCCATTTTCATTTAAGTGGATGCGTCAACAAACAGAACATGCGCTACTGGGCTGACACCAATCCCCGACAATTGCATCAAAGACCTTTGCATTCACCTAAGGTCACAGTGTGATGTGCAATTTCATCAGCTGGGATTGTTGGGCCCTGTTTTTTTGAAGAAAATGAGGTCACAGTGACAGTGAATTCAGACCGGTATGTGAACATGTTGGAGGAATTGTTTTTCCACCACTTGACGAATTGGACTTAGGGGACATTTGGTTCCAACAGGACAGAGCAACGGCTCAGACTTCAAGGATATCGATGGCTGTTTTGATGGAAAACTTCCCGGAGCGCCTCATTTCAATAAGGGGCGATTTGGAGTGGCCAGCCCGCTCCCCAGATTTGGCCGCTTTCGATTTTTTTTGTGGGTTTTTTTGAAATTCCGTGTTTATGTCAACCGTCCAAGGACCCTACCAGACCTGAAGGCCAACATCCGGGCAGAAATTGCCAACATACCCGCTGCTATGCTGGTAAGGGTCATGACAAACGCCAGAAATCGGTTTCTTCAGTGTATGGACAATGGGGGGCGTCATCTACCTGATATGATTTTCAAAACTGTGTAAAACAAAACTTTAGATATGTACCTACATTACAAAAAAAAAATAAAAAATTTCTGATTCGAAATGGATTTATTGCGTTTTGAAAAAAGGAAGTTATGTTGCCGCACCCTGTATATTAAAGTATTTGATTAAAGTATTTGGGTAGACCTAATCAAGCTTATATTGTGTGATTTATAAAAATTATTAGTCAAATTATATAGGTATTTTTAATAAATAACTTAAGTGTTTATTTCAGGAGAAGTGATTCGGCGCGCAGAAGACGAACATGTAAGCCTTCTGCAATCCATACTTGAACGTTGCATGCGCAAGGAATCTCTGCTGTGCGAACTGTACTTACAGTTAATCAAACAAACTACAGACCACCCCGATCCCAACTCTCGAGTGAACCTCCGCCATTGGGCTTTGCTTTCATTGGCTTGTTCTGTAGTACTTCCACCTAGCAAGGCAATACGGCGGTATCTGATAGCTCATATAAAGCGTTGTAGTTCGGATTATGTGACCGAAGAGGGGAAGTACGCACGGTTTGCTGAAAAATGCCTCTCAAAAACGCAAGGGACCAGAAGGCGGCAATGGGCTCCATCTAGGGAAGAAATTATCTGTACAATCAATAGGCGACCCGTGTACGCTCGGTTTCACTTTATGGACGGGCAATATCATTCTGTAGAGTTTCATCCATCTGCAACTGCCCGGGATGTTTTAGAGTTTGTCCGGGATAAAGTTGGGCTTCATTCAGAAGCTAAAGGTACATTATATAGTGTGTTTTGGGATAATGGTTATATGAAAATGTTATGGTTGTAGGGTATGCAATATATGAGGTGTTGGGGAATACTGAACGTAGTTTGGCTGCTGAAGAAAAGGTAGCTGATGTCATGGCCAAATGGGAAAGGTATCGGATGGCCACCGCAGCCGCTGCTGTGACCAACACGGGTACAACGAAACGACCAAGACCACAGTACCATTTCTTCCTGTTCAAGAAACACCTTTTCTTAGATAGTTATTTGAATTTGAACGATCCCATTGAAAAGGAGCTCCTGTACCATCAAGTTCTTCATGACCTCCGCGCCGATCGGTTTCCCATAACTGATAAAGAAGCGGTGAGACTGATTGTTCTATTAAATGAAGGCAATTCTTTAAATTGCATTTTCTATACCAACAGATGATGTTAACAGCTCTCCAAGCACAATTGGAGTTGAGTGACTGTGGTGATCTCGTACCTGATTATCGGCCTATAGCTAGTCACTGTCTACCTCCTCGGCTTGTTCCAACTATACCTCAAGAGGGAGTTATTATGCACCATCAGTCATTACGAGGAATGACTCCTTCAGAAGCCAAGCAGGCATTCCTTAACCTTATTCAGAGTTGGCCTTTGCATAAAGCTACAATTTTCGATGTAATGGTAAGTATTCGTTGTTTAATAACAGTAATATATAATTTACTAATGTTAAAGTTGTACATTCGGAATGAAAGCACCACAGCAAAAATTTGATCCCAGTGAGGTTAATACTTCGTCACGCCTATTTTAATTTTTAAAAAATAAATTGATGAAGTGTAGAAACACTCTCGATGCTACGCCACTGCTCAGGTAGAAAATTAATAACTTGACAATGTTAATATCCCGGAAAACCCAATCGAAGAAGGAGTGGATTCTAAACAAATAAATAATAGGCGCCACCAACTTATAATTTACTAACATCGTCCGAGGTGTAATATGGGAAGGCGGACCCTCCAGAACTTAGTTCTTTATAATCGTCGATAAAGAAAAGAAAAGTTGCAACTAACTTCGTTTAATTTCTAATTAACACAACCCCACAAGTATGATTAAAAAAAAACCCAGTCCCAATTTTACGTAATAAAGAAATAAATAAAATTACTTTCGGGCGAAACTCAAACAACTGAAGGACTATGATTGCGCTTATCGGATCATCATAAGCTTAAGGTTCTAGCGCAAAATCACGTTACGAGAGGCCCCCACGAAACGAAGTCCTGCGTGGTCATAACCGACCAAAAATAGAAAATTTCAATCTGAAAACACATGCAAACGCAATGCCGTCCCACTATCGGAGCACCCTATACATAAACACGTAAAATTGTTCTCCAATACAATAACTTTGATAATATAATAATAATGAAGGTCTATGTCAACTTAAGTATTCCCCAACATTACAAATCCCGGACACAATCAAGTTAACGAAATGGTTTATATGTGAAAATAATGCAATCATAAATAACAAAAGTCACGTCCTCAAAAATATTAACGTGAAATAATATTAAATTCACTTCCATGTTGCAAGTGTAACGCCTATCTCTGCGAGCAGGTTTCAACGTGGTTATCACCAGAGCCAGCGTTTGGATCGGTCGAGGAAAAACCCATCCCCAACGTTCTCGGCGAAGTTTGCGTGCTTAGTTGACCTTATCAACGGAGTTCCCAACCGAGCATATCTTGCCTAAATTAAATAACAGCGAATATTAGCATTGAAGTTTGGAAAAATTTAAGACTGAACAATCTTTCTATTAATAAATAATAGACCAGTCGATGGAAAACTGGCCACAAAAAAATCTGTTTGACCGGAATAATCTCTATATTGGAATACTAATTCCTGGAGTTTTTTTACTTCCTCTAAACTAGGACCCAACTCCTGTGCCGTAAAGTTTTAACTCGGAAAACTAATTTCCAAACCGATAACGATTTACCAAAATGTTCACTCACTTGGCTCGTATATGTCCGACCAACCGTCAATACTCAAGTCTTCGTTCCTGGACTTGTCGTTCTAAAATTTTTCGGTTTCCCCCTCAATTTTCCGAAACTCCAAAACTGCGCATAAGTCGACCGTGTCTTTCGAAACGTAAAATGCAAAACGGATTGCTTTCAACCAGGCGCGGAATTCGTTACAACTTTTTTTAAGTAAATTTATTAGACATGTGCGTCACGTGAATTTTCTTCAGCTTGGTGTACCAACAAAGTTCACGTGGATAAAATGACGTAATTTGTTAGCATTTTGATAGTACAAATATAGTCTCAATAATTGTGATACTTATTTTAGAGGTTAGCCATAATTTCAAAATTGTGTGCTGTACTACTAACTGTGTGTTGAACGCAATAACCAATATCAAATATTTAACGTTGTTAAGTAGGGTGGCGAATAGCTCAGTTGGTAGAGCGCTCGCTTTCTGAGTAAAACGTCGATTCTGGCTTGGGTTCGAAACCTAACCATTACTATGCGGATTTATAAAAATCCCACTACACACAATTTCCCAATCCGGGTTGCAACCGTGGGATCTTAATGCTAAAAACCTTTTCTCGAATTTCTGTCGTTTGGATTCGAGGTTAAACTGTAGGTCCCCCGTGTTTCCACATTAGCGCCGAGGAGAAGCACGTGGCAGAGAAAAGGCCGATGCCCATCAGTGGAACAAAAAGGCTGTCAATGGTGATGAATGATGAAGTATGAATTATACTCGTTTCTTTAATGATTGATAAATTTTTAAAACGGTAATTGAAAACTTTTGGGTCTGTCAGTGACAAGAATACAAAGAAAAATAGATTGTACAGCGATGAATATCTCAAATATGGCGTTAGCGTTATTTCCCAGAAACCCCAGTGCGTACTTTGTCGAGAAGTAACACTATTCATTGTTTACTAGTCACAAAACTGCACGTTGGTATAGAAAACGCTGAGCGCGAGCGAATCTGTTCGGCACACTAAATGAATGCTATAATCAATAATTATAATATATGCACGGTCAGGCGATGTTTGCCGGATACAGAGAATCGTGGGGGCCGAATAGATGCCACCTTCACGCCTGCAGATTTAATCGCACAAGGCGATCGCGAACTTTGCGGCGAAAATCGCGGAATCGACGACAATTCAGAAGTTAAAACGTTATCTATAGAAAAGAAACCTTTGCAGAGTTAGTTCATTTTAATTATTATTTAAATACAGAAAAGAAAAGATTAATTTTAATATTTTAATCAAGGAGGGGTTGCACCCGTGCCGACTTATTCAAAAACCGCCACTGAGAATTTCCCTCATATAACTTAATCAATTCTATTCATATAAAAGAAATCAGTTGCAAAAATCTCTAGTAGGTGGTCGCGTTTTTCGGATTACAGTTCGACCAACTCAGCTGAAGCCACGCATACGGTGCAGTTTCTGCAATGGTTAAATTCACAGGTTATTACTACTATTTATCGGACTGTGCCGATATTGTAAGGACGGATTTGAAGTTTAGAATGAGCTTCGTCTCCATTTAAGCCACCTTGCTTGTGCGCCATCCGCGGCCAGGTTTCAGCTGAGTTGATCAGGTTGTGCTAACCTAAAAAAGTGAAACCATGTTTCAGGGCAAAATCGTAAAAATGGGGGAAAACTAAACAAAGATCATATTCTAAACATTTTAAGACTAACCACTAAAGAAAAAGCCGCTTAGCTTGATTCAAGCTGTATAGCACCTATAACATTCTGAAAATGTAAACTTATATTTTTTTTAATCTGAACTTATTATTTACAGCAATCCTTTACATCAAACTGGCCTCGAGTTTTGTGGCTTGCAGTGGACCAAAGCGGACTGCACCTCCTGGAACACAGATCTCGCAACGCCTTGTGTACTTATGAATATACCAGCATTTTAAGTTATGCTCCAGCTTTGAACTGCCTAATGATAATAACCGGCAGCGAGAGGAAGCAGAGCAAGGTCATTTTGACCACAGCTCAGGCCTTCCAAATCGCCACGCTTATCCGCGAGTATCTGGAAGTGTTGCATGGAGAAGCTTGCGAGGCACGGCGAATGCAAGCACCACGCAGTCGCCCCGTCAGTGCCCTCCATCAACCTCCCCCGCTGGTCGCGCCTCAACCCAGCTAGAAGAGGGTTACCTTCGCTGATCAAGTGACCGCTGCGCTTATCTGAGATTGTATTTTTGTTGGTTGATCTCAGAGTAGCTGTCAGTTGATTTTGCGAAGTGTGGATGCTTGGCGGGTTGCAATGTATATAAGAAACAAGAAATGTACCAAATGATCAAAAGACTTAGATTTATTCAAGTATTAAAGTTTTACGGAGTAGGTGTTGATGTTTTTTGGTGAAAACCATGATTGTATAAAGTGTAAATGATTCCGTGTATTTAACATTATATTGTACAAGACTGAATGGCAAAAAGTAAAGGTCGAATCACGTTTATAATATTATTGTAATTAATATTTATTTAATAAGTTCGCTAGTCATTATAAACCAAATATATCGATGCGCACAATATTAGTTCGTTTTTAGTAAGTTTTACTATTGTCTGTGTTCTTTTTTTTTACTATTTAAATTTACTGATACAGTATATTTATGTCAGGATTCGAGGTTTTGACAAGATTTTAATAAAGATGTTAAGAAACAAACGTGTTTTTTCTCTTAAATTTGGGAAATTCTACACGATTCTACTCCCCAAAGCTGTCGAACCGCCATAGACAGAGACTATTGTTTTATATATGTATGTATTATACAGGGAATTTTTCTTTTTAGTATACATAGCCTATGTATACTTTTAAAAAGAACGCGTCAATTTCGCCTATTGTGTAGGCAACCAACTATATCGACAACTAAAAAGCAGGAGCAAACGTCAGCAGTTGTGAATTATTTGAGTATGAAGGTTATGTTTGATGCAGTGTTTATATTAAATAAGTATTTCACCTTGTAGGTATATAGGACGCAGATGATGATTTATTTATTAAATATAAAAATCGACAGGATGTTTCCGTAAGGTCCGTGCATATTATATTTCTTTTGTACAAAACACATACATAAGCGGCAGAATGGTGTAACGGTCAGCATTCCTGCCTTCCAAGCAGTTGATCCGAGTTCAATTCCCGGCGATGGC
>JABXWE010014873.1:0-24933 GCA_014611495.1 Limonius californicus | reverse complement strand
AGATAATTCCATGAGAATCCCAAAATACGGTTGCCATAACCTTTCTTGCTACAAACCCGCTTCTGCCTTCTTTGGTGGCGGAGAACCTTTGTGTGTCCATTGTTTGGACTGTTCTTTGGTTTCGGGGGTATAATGGTGGACCCAGGTTTCATCGACGGTTATGAAACGGCGCAAAAAATTCTTCGGATTGTGGCGAAAACGTGCCAAAAGGCCGCGAGAAACACTCAAACGATTCAGTTTTTGTTCTGATGTGAGCAACCGCGGCACCCAACGCGCCGAGTATTATTTCATTTCCAATTTTTCAGTTAAAATTCTGTGCACACTGTCATTTGAGATACCCAGTATGTCTGCTATCTCACGCACTTTTACTCGACGGTCATCCAATACGATACGGTGGACTTTTTTAATCATATCCGGGGTAGTGGCAGCTTTTGGACGTCCACTACGGGGTTCACCATTTGTGGTCACACGACCACGCTTAAATTCGGCAACCCAGTTTTTAACCATTGAAAACGAAGGAACGGATTCCAATAGTGTTAAATCCAGCTCTGCTTTGATTTCGGTTGGTGTTAAGCCTTTCAAATGAAAGTACTTTGTCACTGCTCTCAACTCAGTTTTTTTCATAGTTTATAAAATCACACGAGACGTTCACTTTGGCGTACTGTCAAAAACAGACTAATTGACAGATCGCTCTGTACTATCATATTTAATCTAATAAAGGATAGTTCTACAGAATGGTAAAGAAGATTCCTCCGAATTCGCGCTATCTCTGTGTTAGGCCACGTAGTTATCGAACAATCCTCGTATGTTAGTATTTGGCGGCTAATGGTTGTTTATTATTGATAATTAGAGCAAGCGGCAATGTTTGATGTAAAAAACAGAAAACAATCGAATCCAGTTGCAGTTATTTAACCGTATTAGTGTCAAGTCGAGTTTGTGTGTTTGACTAAATAATCTTTTCTGTCTTCTTAAGATCTTTTCTGTTCATTGTTTTTTTTTCGTGTGTTATATTTGCTATGTATCAAAGAGGAGACCGCTAGGTAGACATTACTGATATGTTAGGAAACACGCAGAGCGGAATTCCACGTGCCATATTGTACCTTAGAGAAACAGATACGACTGCAAGAAGGCCTTTAAATGGATCTTTTCGCATCACAACACTTCGTGAGGATCGATTTCTGGTAATTAATGCAAGAATGCATCTCTTTTCAACTGCTTGATATCTACAGCAAGTGCTCCAGAATCTCACAGGAAATCAAGTTTCCGACCAAACTGTGAGAAATCGATTGTTTGAGGTAGGACTTACCTTATACCGCCCCCTGAGATATCTAGCAAAAACTGTGGCTGAACGAAGACACCGGGTGGAATGATCAAGACGTAGGCTTCAAGAAGCGACACCGTGGGATGATATACTGTTTTCGCACGAGTCCAGATATTGCTTCAGCAATGATAGCTGGTGTCAAAGAGTATATCGTAGTGCGAAACATCGTATCTTATAGTTGGCATAGAGCTATTTGCTTAGACCGCCTGAAGATAAGCGCATTATAAGCAACTTATCTAAACGAGCCGGACTGAGTCAATATTTTAACTCATTTTCAGTTGTAATTGTATTTAGAGAATGCAAATCAATAAACAGTACCTGGCGTAAACATTTTGCATAAATGACTTTTAATTGATATTTAATATATTTGACTCTAAGTGAATTATGTTTTTAATATTGTGTTAACTTTTACTTTAAACAAATTACTTATAGACTTCTTTTTTCGAATAAAATCTTAAAAGCCGGTCCTGGTATTTTACCGTTAGTACACCTTTTAAATAGGTTTTACATAGGATTACTACTTACGCTTTAAGACGGTTTAACCAAATAGCTCTACGCCAACTATACCCAACCAGTCGTTGGCTTTGATGGTGGTGGTCTTATGGTATGGGCTGGAATTTCTTTAGAGTGACGTACTGACCTCCATATCTTTATTGGTAGACCCACGGGCAAAAGTTATGTCCAAGAGATCATTATGGACCATGTTCTGAACCGTCCCAAAGCTGTTGGTCGGGAATATTTTAGTTTTCTTGACGACAACACAAGATTGCATCGTTCGCGGGTTGTTTTAGAGATGCTTTGAGATGAGGAAATAAACCATCTTCTTCTTTCTCCGCTATCTCCAGACCTCAACCCCATCATGAGACCTCTTGCAGAGACAGCTGTACCATCATAATCCAAGACTTACGACTGGGCAACCGCTGAGGGATGTGTTGCCGGTACTGTGGCATTAAATTCCACAAGAAAATATTGATAATTGTATTGAGAGTATGCCAGCAAGGTGCAGAGCGGTTATTACTGCCAGAGGAGGTGCCACGCGGTATTAGAATTTAATAAATTTAAGTTAAGTGAAAGAAAACAATAACGATTTTCATTATACTATTCTTAAATTTTTTCTTTAAACGTACGTGTGTTGTAATTTTCATATTCAGTGAAATGCATTCGCCGAATACCTACAAGACGTATTTACTACAAATATTAATCCAGAATATAAAAAATTCGGAGCGGACATTAACCAGGAAGTAATGCGAATTAACTACACTGTAATAACTGATTTTGAACCCACCAGTCCAAATGAAATTAAAGGCCATATTAAAAACCTAGAATCTAAAAAGTCACCAGGTGTGGATTTGATATCAAATGTAAAATATTAAAGTAACTGTCCATAAAGGCATGCGCACTTCTAGCAACGACATACTTTCCAAGTGAGTGGAAGAAAGCTATGGTGCTAATGTTTCCAAAACATGGGAACCCCACAACTCAAGTGACTAGTTACAGACCAATAAGCTTACTGCCAACGCTACTGGTAAAACTTAGTACAATCAGATTATGTAATGCGCTGGAAGAACATAACATTATCCCCAAGTTTCAATTTGGCTTTAGAAGCAACTTCTCTACGACACACCAACTGTAGAGACTAGTACAAATAATAGAAGAGGCCTTTGAAAACAAAAACTATACTGCAGCTTCCTTTTTGGATTTTAACAGGCATTTGATAGAGTCTGGATAAATGGCCTTCTATACAAAATGATGCATCACCCTATTCTGAACTACATCACACGGATCATCTATTCCTATTTTCAAAATAGAAAATTTGTAGGTAAAATAAACAATGCAACTTCATCAACTGGTCACATAAAAGCCGGAGTTCCACAGGGATCGGTCTTAGGGCCAATCCTTTTCAACATATATATGTACGACATACCTAATCCCACACAAAGTTCAATGTCGATGTTTGCAGATGACACAGCAATTATAGTACAGAGTGAGAACTTAGAAACCCTAAACAATTTGCTACAAATATCTGTAGATGAAGTGAAGCTAAAATATGTACAATAAGAAGAATAAGTGATTCTCTAAACATCGTTATCAACAATCAGCTTGTCACTTGTAAAAATAAACAAACTCCGGTAAAATATTTGGGTGTATATCTTGACACGCGACTCAGTTGGGGAATACACATTAACAAGAAATTAAATGCCGGCTACGCCAGAATTTCTAAATTATACCCAATAATAAAAAAGACTTCACTAAAAATTAAGTGCGCGAGGCTGATATATAAAGCGATATTAAGACCAGTGTTAACATATTCGTGTCCTGTGTGGGGGGCTGCGTCTAAAACACACATCAGAAAGTTCTTCGTCTAGCAGTCGACGCACCGTGGTTCGTGCGAAACTCACAAATCCAGACAGAGCTAGAAATCCCATCGATAGAAGATTTCATTAAAAAATAATCGAAGAAATTCTTCCACAATATCAGCAACTGCCCCAGTGCTGGACTCTTTTCACTGGGAAAACGTAGGATCTACACCAGGCTGAAGAGGCACTTAACTTAAGACTTACTAACCACATCTGATGACGATTAAGTGATGAGTTTCATGATTTTGTTGAATTTTATTATATATATATTGAGATGAATGATAGTGACTGATTATTGATAAATAAATGAAATTATAAATTAATTTTGTTTAAACAATTTTCTTTTAATTTGTAACTTTAGATGTTGTGAAATACAATTTTTTTAACGTTGAGCGCCAGGCTAAATATGAAATAGCCGATATAAATTTATTCAATATATACCAATTTTATACCACGGTCGTTAGCTCGGTACAGCATAAAAATCACCTCAGATAGTCGGTTCTGAATGTGCCAAACTTACTTACTGCGCATGACATACATTGGTTAAAATGAATTTCTTTATCTGTCTTGCTATCATGTGATCACAATCGGCTTGTGCTAAATGAATAATTTTCTAAGTATACCAAAACACTTTTAAATCATCCACAAAAGGTAAGAATTGACGTTCACAGGTACGTGTACATATTCTTCTTACTATAGTTATCGTAAATCGTACCTTATAGGTTATTGTTTGACTTACTTTGGAAATACCAGGAGTAACAGCAATCTAGGCTCTCCAAGATGCACCCCAGGAAGCAGTTCCCGACGTCTCGTGGATATTCTTCTATTGAATTCTTATTATTGCAGCTAGGAGTTCACAGGTACGTTGTTCATTTAGGTAGATATTCAAACACTTTGTTATATGAGATTAAAACTTTAATTATATAGAAGCAATAGCGTTTAATATAGTTTTACAATTTTTATTTTACAAAAGACCAAAAAATTTTATCTTCATTCTATTTTTTTCTTGTAAACATTAATAATAATAAATCTCTATAGATACAATACATATATACCAGAATTTTGCAAGCAAGTAACTTTGATTTTAAGATTAATTTTAAAAATCAAATTTAAACATATAAATTAATTATAAAGTTGTTAATATATTTCTGACGCCACTTATAACACATAATTTGATTTCAGGAACACAATCAGCACTTCTCAAAGTTCTTTTTTTATAAACCCATATCAGATCTCCAAACTGCTACAAAGAAAAATCCTTCCGGACAGCTTCAATTAATTTCATTTATGGTGATTTATGAATTAAAATCCTAGAAGCTGGACCTGGATTCCATTTATAAGCAAGTCATGTCACCTTTTATAATATCTTGTTGTGTTGGTTACTTTTTTATAAAGAAGTTTTTAAATATAAGTCATTCTTTGTGTACAGGACACCATAGCATATGCCTCAACTGCAATTCCAGTCAAACAAGAAACAACTCTGCTTTTATGTGAATCTAAAGAAAACTTCCACAAAAGAAACAACCCTTATGATGTGATTTAATATGCATGTATCCTTTATTTATATAAATAATTAATTACGCTACGCAAAAACCATCACAATATATATATATTTTGCTATGTATTATAATTTATAATAATAATTATTAAACTCCACGTTGATGGTGACATAAATATATGCTATGGATTATAAATTATAAAATAAATAATTCATAAGCCCCACGTGTACAAGCCATAAATATATGCTATGTAATATATTAATAAATAAATTATTAAACTCCGTAAATTTTCTTTACCTCGGCTAGCTCAAAATTAAATTCTATACGTTGGTTACGCCAATAATACAAATTAAAAAGAAATATTCTTATTTGCACAAATAAATTAATTTATTAATATTCCAGCATATAAAAACAACACAAATCTCAGGGTTACAGTTCGTGGCCTCGCTACAGATAGTTATAAAATTATAATAATAAAAAAAATTATGCAAATACAATTATTACCTAAACAATTATGGACTTATCTTATTGATGTACTGTGTGAACTCGCCTGCAACGGCTGCTGGAATTCTCGCCTTATCACGTACTGTTGAATCATCTCTGCAAACGTCAGGCTGCATCCGTGATCGTTGACCAATGTTCAAATTACAACTTTAGTTAAGTGTTGTAAATCTCCTATATTATACTTTAATATTTTAGTATAATTGCATTACTTATAGCAGGTAAGTTATTTCAACGTAGAAGATCTTTTCTAAATCACTTTTAATTGATTCTAAAATTGATATTCTTTTTCAGTAAACCACTTAAATTTCAAATTAAACTCAACTTCAGGGCTTAACAGAAGGTAAGTTCTTTTTATTTTTATCCACACTAGACACAATTAACTTTCAAATTAGATTTATAACATTTACATTTTTAATATTCTTCACAAAACATAACCTTATAAAGTTATTATAAAAATTAAAATCGACCACACCCAATTTATACAAAATTCAACCTTAATGGTTTAATATTCAAAATTTGGAGCACACGAAAATACGTGCTTCTACTTTGAGTGACAATAACCGACTAAATTCCGAAAATTTACCAAATTTGATATCTTCTGCTCATGTGAACTTCAAATCAACCAATGAAAATTTAAATATTAATCTGTACAATCTTCATATGTATTTAAAATACTTTAAACTTGTTTATAAGAATATAAACAATATACCAACTAACAAACAAAATTCATAATCATAATCTTTACAAAATTCTGCATCTTTTGATATGCGTTACATGAATATTAGAAATAAAAAAAATACATGAGGGTAAATATACAAATTTACCCAAATTTAAACAATTGTGCCATAAAATTACTAAAAATAGATTCCTTAATGATTAATAAAGCCCCCTAAACACATTTACAACAACCATATTTGTTAACAATAAAATAATTAATAAAATTCAAATAATAACCTAAAAATACCTTCTTTCAACTAACTTTCATAAATTCCAAATTAACAATCTAATTTACATAAACACAAATACATCAACACTACCTTTTTTTAAACATATAAATTATTTATAACCATAAAGAAGCATAGACTCAAAATTAAACTTCCTACACACATATTTACAAAAATATAAAACAATATTTAAAAAAAATTGTTATCTTCCAGGACTCCTACACTTGCCCAAGACAACCAAAACATCGCCTACTTCGCACATAGCCGTCTATATCCTCATTTCATAAGGAATATGCACTACAACTTCACTTAGGTCACCAACAAACCACATCGTAGCATCCTCCGATGATCGTACAAGACCTTTTACTCTTATTAGGTATACATTTGTCATATTTTATCATCATAACTTCTCAAATAACCTTCTTTACATGATAATGAAACTAATTACATACAATTTCAGGTAAAATCAGGATTCCTACCATCAAAATAGTATCCTTTTACATATACTAAAGGCATTACGAAACCAAAAATCACATCATATCAGGGTTATCTAGTAAAATTAACATAGTTTAAGTATAGTTTAGAATAATAATATAAATATATGGTAAATAACATAGCAATATATATATATATAGATAGATAGATAGATAGATAGATAGATAGATAGATAGATAGATAGATAGTTTGTACTTTAAATCGGTGATAGAATTGAAGAAGCCAAGAAAGTTGATTTTCACTTTATTAGCGCCCTAAGGTAAAACGAAGAGAGAAACTAACGGCAGTTAGGATGACGTCACTGGCAGCCAAATCAAATAATAATGGACTGAAGTTGCACCATATTGCACTATAAGGATTTCTTTTCCGAACAACAGCAAACTAAACGTTTTAAGTGACCCAAAAATGATATACTGAAGAACAAAGTTATTGTTTGGCAAATCTTCACGGTAACGTTGAAGAGGTAGCGAGGTAATTGTTTATCCGCATACAATGATAGAAGAAATCTCCCGATATTCTCAACTAAGATATTAACTCTTGTTTATATTTAATCCGATTTTATTGTCTAATTTCATTGTCGGAAACTGTACAAAAAACTTAATACAAAGCTAATTATCATCCTCCACCTTATTTGCACTGATCACGAAAACGTCTGCAAGTTTAAATTATTGGACTCGACTCCCCTTGTTCCATCCGAAAAACAAGCCAGCTGACCCAATTCCCAGAACAGACCGCGAAGCCAAGATGCAAAAGCGCAATTCCTGGAATTGCTTCCAATAATGCTAACATAACAATACACATACCAGCGATATCTTTCCGCACAACAAAAAGTAGCATAAGATGCGCTGTTTACGGTATAAAATAATTAAGAGATTCTTTTGAACAAACAAACTCAAATGCGGGATCTAAGAAACGTCACAATCGCCTAAGTAACTTACACTAAAATAATATTCATAAAACATTTACATAAATAAAATTTTAAACATGACCAGTACTAAACTAAAACACTAGACCAGTGGTTGCCAACCCACAGCCCACAGGCCGCATGCAGTCTTCTGGGACCATTCGTGTTGGCCGCATAGTTTCGTAAAAAGGATCTCTTTCGTGCAATCTGCGTAATGTTTCGTAAAAAAAACCATATAATCCCGTTGCTGCGGTTGATTTTATAACTGCTATATATTAATTTTTTGTGATTCTCAGAGAAATTATCTTCATGAATTGAACATTTTGTAGGGGTTTGCTTCGAAGGCCAACTGTCGGCTGTCACATTTCTATTAGTTAATTCTATTGGTTCCACTAGCCATAGAAACGGATTGTATAATAGTGAATATATGACTGGTATACTAAAACCTACCACAACCCCAATAACTCGCAGGTACTCACCGTAAGGATATATGGAGGATACATACATGGAACCTCGCCACCCCGTCTCCTAAGCCCTTTCCACAGGAGTGGATTCAAGATTTCGTGGATCGAAAAATATACCACTCCCTAAGTTAAGGGTTGTGATAGTGTCATTGATTTGATAGCTAACCTTACAAGAAACCTTTTTGTTAGAGGTGTTGCATGACATCCGCTCCCCAGCTGCCCGCCACTACATATTAGTTACTCAAGGGGCCCGATCCCTAGAAAAGGTTGCCGACCCTTGCCCTGGACTGTCCTATCCTCACCCTTAACTGTTCTTCTATTTTGGAAGACATAAGCAATGGCCTACTTATACCTTAATTACTCTACTCAAGCGTATGTAATTGTTTCAGTTCCATAATTTAATTATCAAGTATACTTCTGAGTATAGTGACATTAATATTTACAACATATATAAATGCATATGCAAATTATTGAGGGCGACATTACAAAGGCTATGAGGTAATAATATTAATTTTAGAAGTTAGAATTTTGGAATTGGGTTTTAAATAATAGTTAATAAATTGTACTGTAAATAATAGAAACTGAATACAGGGTGGAGTCCCGGAATATATCGGTAAGTGACTTGTAGCAGTCTTTTCTGATGCTCCCTGAATGCAAATATGTTGAAATTCTAAACATCCGTTGGTTCAATTCTTCTCACCACAAGTCGAAGTTCCAAACTTGAATGTGGAATATTATCAGAACCAAAAATACAGATTCACTGCCATATAATGCGAAATTGTAACGCTACAAGAAGTTAATAAAAAAAAGTAATAGTGATAATATATTGTCTGGAAATTATGTTATTTACACAATTTTACGTATGGCAACGTGGATATTCTAAAATTTTAAACATCAAGTTTGTATATGTCAACTTCATAGTTCACATTTGAGTCGATTTATTTTAATTCCGATTTGCATTAATATTACGTTAGATTGTGTGTTAAGGTATGGAATTTACATTTGATGATGTTGTGTTCATTTGATTTTGTGCCACTCTCTCGAGATTAGAGTCATGCTTTCGTTTGCCGTGTTGCCGTTAGCGTTTCCGTTATCATTCCGCTCCGCTACCGTTTCTGTTTTTTTTTTCGTCGTGGTTTTCAATTCTACTGTCCTTTTCCGACTACCAATTTTGCCTTTACTCTTCGCTGTAAACCCTTTTTGGGCTTGTTGCGTTTGACTGACTCCGTTTGTTGTGAGAACGCTCTCTTCATTTGGTTCTCGTTAATCGTCTTCAAGTCCCTTGTCCCTAAAATTCCCCGAGATTTATCGGCAGGTTGGACGGAACCCTGCTCGAGTGTAGGACTTTCCCGATTGTGACATTATCTACTCGGATTTGACTTTGTGTGTATGAGTGAATGTTTGTTAGTCTGATGGTCTTCTCTTCTCTTTGTTTTCCCCTTCGTTCTTCCACTGCGCTCTAAAGCCCTTTGTTGCCTGATCACCAAGAACCATCCCCATGTCTTCTTCTTCGTCCTCTTTCCGCTCTCTTGTTTCTTTTGTTTCGGTTGGGTCTTTCCCCAATCTCAAGTCGTGTGGTTGAATGGGGAACTTCTCGTGGTTTGGGTCGATCACGGGAAGGCGAACTCGTTCAGTCAGACGCACGGTGGACTTTGGCCCTCAGCGGGTCCACCGGGTTTTTTTTTGTAGGCTCTCACGGGAAAGTTTTCGACTTCCCCTAAATGTTTTCGTTTAATATCGTTTCCGATAGTTGACTTCCGTTTTCGGATCTGGATGACCCGACCTCGTTGGTAAGGAGCGCTTCAAGCTTTTGGGGCTTCTCTTCCCCTAACCAACGTACCGACGAGGTTGCCGCCCGTCGTTTTAGCGACCGCGGCTATATACCGGTCTGCTGTGAGGGGGGTGGGGAGTCGTTCCACAGCAGCGGGTTTTGTTTGTTTCGATATCTTTGAGTTGGGTTTGTGTTTTTTTGTGGATTTTACTACGTTTTCAGGTTTTCTTTTTATGCCGTCTCGTTTTCATCTGTTTCTTTCGTTTTGGTTTTGTTCCTGTATTTTCTCATTCTCAAGAGAATTTCAGGGATATTCTCTTCAAGTAAGGGGGGTGTTATGTTCATTTGATTTTATGCCACTCTGTCGAGATTAGAGTCATGCTCTAATTGCAGCCAGCTTCATAGGAATTAAAAACGTTATTTTAGTTCCATTTTTATGTTGATTACAATTTTCACTATTTTGAAATATTTAATTTATGACAAAGCCATTTTCGAGCGTTTGACAGGTTTATAAGCGGCGGCTGAAAACATTTCCAGGAATTCCTTTGTTAGCAGTGCTAGCTTTCAAATATCGCTTCCCTAATTTTTCTCGGAAGACGCACGTGTTAATTTCGCTCTAGAAGTGTTTTGTAAGGCAGTGCAATTTTTTTGGGGAATCCAGGTTCCCGTTGCGTCGATTTCGTCAGTCAGTCTTCCAGCTTCGTTGACTCCGGCCGCTCGAGTCCATCTACGGGGGCCGTTAAGAAATTAAGTACGGCAGGGCGGCTTATGTTTCCGATGGGTATTATAGAGATCTGGTCTGGTACCAGATACCATAATTAAAATTAAAACGAGCTTTTGGGAAACGTGTTTATTTATTGATGTAAAAACGGTCACTTAGTAAACAAGAACAAAAACATATATATATATATATATATATATAACCCAAAGCCAGGCGATCCAATGTAAATGTAGTGCACGTGCACTACATTTACGCCCCCCCTCTCTCCAAAAAAAAAGAACAAAAGCGCATGTTGAAGGGAAAACTTCCACAATCACGTGTTCGAAACAAAATTTTGACCCACATTATAGAGGTAATCAACAATTTGGAACGATTGTGGTAGTTAAAAAACCCTTCATGCGGAAAATACTTTTTTACAACAATCCTTAAAAATAACAAATTGGTATTGAACAATAACAAAATTTAAGACTAATACAAATGTGGTAGAGCCAAACGGTAACTTAATAAACAAGAACAAAAACATATACGAGTACATATAAACCCAAAGCAAGGCGTTCCGATGTAAATGTAGTGCGCGTGCGGATTTTAAAAAAAGTACGCTGGATTTCAACCCTGAAAAGGCAATTCATTGCAAATTTGCCGATCGTCTTTGGCGGATTAGTATCGAGCCCACTCGTTGTTCCTGTACCTATGCCGTTGCTGCGACGAACTACAAGGGTTGCGCAGCAAATAGCTCTTCCCGCAATTTTCTCGAAGAACGTCTACTTTTTTGCCTGCATCTGGAAAACAACGCCAGAATTGTGCCTGCCTTCATCAGAATTCAAGGTAAAGAACTAAATTTTTTGTGCTGTGAAGAAAGAACCCTTTTTCGCGTCAGCTTGCAAAAATTCAAGGGATTGAACTTTTTTTTTAAACAAGAAGCGACCTACAGTCGCCGATTGTCTTTGTTTGCACTACTAATTGTAAAGAGTAGTTTCTTTTATATTGTGTTATGCTTGTAAACTCGACGCCTCTGGCCACGTAGTTGTTTGAAGAAGGTAAATATCGTGCGCCAGCAGCGGCAGGTTTGTTTCTTGAACGTTTAACAGATTGTATTATTAAACTACAAGATCATCATTTGCTGTCCCTTTTTTGTATTGTGTCATTTCTAATAGTTTGATTATATGTGTTTTAAAATTCACTGCCTCTTTTATTATTGGGTATGTTGTATTTGTGTGTGCATGAACTTTGTAAGCTTTATAAACAGGAGGGAGGCACAATAAAGGTGAGTCCGATAGGTTCAGCATTTGTTGCCAACTGATAATAAGGCGTGATATGTGTAGTAGGGTGGAACATTTGCATATAGGAAAATTTAAGTATTTTTTATTTGAGTGTCCTGGGGCTAGAAAAGGTGCTAAACAGTGTGAAAATAATTATGGCACAAACAAAATAAAGAAAAAAAAATCCTTCATGTTGCGCAAGCCAGGTGACGTCATAACTAAAAAAATGTCTTGCGGACTATGAAAACAATTGACATATAATATAAGTTGTTACGGTCCAAAAAAAGACTCACGTTGCGGCGCCAAATTTTGTTACGGGGCAATCGAGCTTTTCTTGGACCTGCAAACAAAAAAAAAGATGGTAAAGGCCAGCGGTTTGACTCAGGGCAGGAGGGGGGGTTCGCTAAAATTGCTTATAGAGAAAATGCTTAAAATTGTGTACAGGATGCGTCGAAATAAGTGGGCGCCACCTTTCTAGTCCAGCTGGTTTCAAGGTTCTTGTGAAAGGCCAAGGACCCACAGCTACGGGAATCGAACTCACCTTTCTTTTGTGCTTTTTCCTAGATCTTAAAGCTTGCAAAATCCTTACATAAATATTCAGAACACAGTAATAAAAGACATGCGGAATTTAACACACATATAATGAAATTACTAAGACACAGTACAAAATGGTAACAACAAAGGACCATTTAATACAACCATTAAAAGATTAAATCTTGAACGTTCGTTAGGAACTCTACGCCGCTGGTGCCAACGCTACATTTAAATGGTTTCCAATAACTGCGTAGCCCAGTTGCGCAAGTTTACAGAAATAATACCATAAAAGGAGCGTCTGTATATAATTAATTCAGAACGAACAGTAGCTTCAGGTCACTGTTAATATTTTTATCAATGTAACAAAAAGGTCAATACGTTTGAATTTTGCAAGATACGCGTGCCAAGCCAAAAGTTACTTTCCACAAGCACAAAACTTGGTAGTTTTTACCTTTCGTGGACGAGAAGGCTTCGCACAAGATCAAGGTGTCGAATCCATGTAGAAACTTCAAGTAAGGAGTGGACAGTGTCCCTCGGGACCGCTTGAAGCAGAAACAAAAAGGGATGGTTGATCCTGGGAGATGTTGATTTCGGCGATGCCAGACAGGGCTTATCGGGCGATGAAAATGCAACAGCTTTTACTGCAACACTTGCAGGTTCAAGTACCAGAGGGTAACGAGGCACCACGGTCACTTCGTTTATATCCGAATAATCGAGAAGAGCAACCCCACTGAGTTGCTTTATATGAGGGCCAAACTGTTAAAATACTATATTCATCCGACTGTTGTCGAGGTAATGATTGCCTACGGCAATATTCGATATTCCAAAAAAACTAAGGATTTAACAGTAGCCACGAGGAGACCGGGCAACCTTTCTTGGTTGGGCGCTGTTTGCTAACTCCCCTTGCTTCTCCCGTTGCAAGTTTCATTTCAAACCTAATTCCTTCTAGAAAGAATTTTTTTTGCCACGTGGGTTCCTGAGAACGGTCTGGAAAATATGTCTCAATGCTTCTAAATGGTACTATTGTATGAACGAAAAACAATTCTTGGAAATATTTTTGTTCGGCAGAAACGGGCTCACAAAAGAAAAACCTTGGGACTTGTTTAACATAAATAAAATTCTGGATGGGGAAAAATGTAAACGAAATTATAAATAATACTAAACATAGCGGACATTTAAAATGCGAACGCTAAAACGAAGCTTACATTACTATGAAGCGGCACAACTAAATTAGGGAATTAATCCGTACTATGAAGCGGCACAAAAATAACATAACAAAGTATTACATTTTTTAGGTGCTACGTTTTACAACTAAGTGATAATTTTGCACAGCTAGGCAATAATAACTATTAACTTGAAAAAAAAAAATTTATCGTGATTTTTTAATATTTTTATTCCATGCGGAATAAACATCACTAAAAATACAAAAATCGTATACATACTTCGCAAGAAAGTCAACAAATGCATATAAAAAACATTATTTAGTACGATATTCTGATTTGGTTCCGAAAGACGGCATCAAAGTTCTTGATTTTAGAGTGGTTCGGGCAAAACCGTCAAACGAATCTTCTCCACAAACGCTGATGCTTTAGTAATTAACTTTACTGTTCTTTCAACTGCTTGAGTATGGCAGGGAAAGCTATCAAATTTTACCTTATCAACGATGGCTTTTTTTAGAATATCTTCTATATTTAGAATTTTAAATGTTAGTGGTGGTTGAGATTCTTTGACTGTGCTCCAAAAAATTAACTCCACATAATCAGATGCCTCAAATTAAAATCAGGAATGGTAAATGTTCTAACTGTTTGTGAATCTGTCTTCATTAAAGATCTGATTTTAAGTATTCGTCTATAAGCCAATTTTCGAACAGTTGGCCTTTCATCAGACAGCATAGCGATAAGTATGCTCGCATTATGTATGTCACTAGCGTTTTCAGATTTTCAGAGGGCTCATTTGTAGCAACATATAATCGTAATACTCGATTAGCAGTAGTTAACCACCTAGCATGTGATAATTTTCCAGGATTTCTTTGACCTGATAGGCAATAGCCTACAGATATAGCGCGACACATTTCCAGCAAATATTTTTGATCGGTGCTGAGATCAGATTGACCAAAATTCACAGAAACAATAAATTGAATTTTAGCAAATACTACAACAGGAAGGCTCTCACAGTTATCTAACTGCTTTCCAATGGGCCCTGAAAATCCGTGGGGTCTTCTTGTTTTGCCGTCCAGGTGGTGTAATAAATGGTAAAGTGGTAATTCGTTCGCATGGAACTGGCATATGAGCCGTTGTAACGGTCTTCCTAGTTCTTCTTCTAAAAGTCTAATGACACCGCTTTTCGTACCAGTATTTACCGCAGTTCCATCACATCCAATTGCAGCAATTCTTGATACATGTATTTGATGTTTTTGTAGGAAGGCTGTAATACTTGCTGTAATATTTAGGCCGGATCCAGCGATTGGCGTAACGTGGCCAAGATAAATTGATCGTGGTTCCCTTATCAGCGATACATGTTCCTCGCTTATTATACTGCGATAATATTTTCCATCAACAAAGTCTTGCTTTAAGCTCTTATCCTTTCGGTCATCAAAATATAGACCAAAATCAGCTTCATCTTCTAGTAACTCTTTGCCTAACTCTAATCGCATTTTTTTGCTTGCTCTTCTTATTGTCATTCGATCGACTACATTTGAAGTGTTACTTTTTGTTACCAGACCAATATCTTCCAACACGGCGCTGACTATTGTCGCAGCAGAACGATCGGATAAACCGGAGCGATTGTAAAAAAAGATTAGTTTTTAAAAATGAAATATTAAGATGCCTCGGCTCTCGATGGCTTTTTCCGGAGCTATAATGAAGATACAAAAAAAATCAGTCCAAAATATGCATGTTTACACGTTACGCAAGACGCTTGTCTGTATGGTGACGTCACGTGACGTGCGCAGCATGAAGACAATTTTTGTTGGCAAATTTTTTTTTTAGAATTGCATCTTAACCCAAAATGAACATTTTAGGACCCCAGGGGTTTTAATATAAAAATATTTTTTAAATTGTTCGACCCTAATGTGTAGGCAACAAGGTAATGCTCAAACAGATTTTGGTATGAATTCCCAGATATGGTTAAACCAACAATACCCTGGAAGGTGGATAGGACAGGGTGGTCCGGAATTTGGCCTCCAAGATCTCCAGACTTGGCACACCTAGATTTTGTTCTGCGGTGGAGTATCAACTAAGCAGCAGCATTTATACCTGTACACATTCCTAAAGTACAGAACGCAATTACTCGGCGAGCTGCAGATTGTGTGAATACTGACGGTGGTGACATTGAACATTTTTAATGAATTTCTTTCTTCGAAGTTTTATTTTGATATTGTAGGTTGTTCTGTTCATTCTTATAAATAAAAATACAGTGAAATCACTTTGTAGTACAGTTCCAATGTTACCAAGTTACTGTTTCTTTTCTTGGTTCGTAGAAGAAAACTAACCTGCGGATCTTTAAAATTTCAGTATATTTCAATTCAGAGGGCATCAGAGAAGATCGCTACGGTCGCTTATCGATATGTTACGGGACACCCTGTATTTAAAAAACAAGCTGCGGAGCAGTAAATCATCTGGATGTTACTTAATTGGGGACTAATGTGACAAAAATTTGCTTTGTATTCTATTATACCTGATGGATCAGCAAGTTATCGACAGCTTTCGCATTTTACATTGCATAATTAATCGAAATATGAAAAACTTTTAAAGAACTCTGCGGTTTATCTGTATTTGCACTATAGTTAAAAAATCTCGCCTTAGTTTCGGATTTAATGTTATTGTTTTATTGTGTAGTTCCTGGAATTTATTGCGATTATTTTTATCTATGCAGGGGAACCACAAATGCCGCGCCCACACTTAATATTTATTTGTTTATTGCTATAAGTGTAAACGATTGGCCTATAACTAGTGATTAATACGGTATATACGTATGCCTACTATTTGACGAAATACACATTCTTTGCGCTATCATTTTGCCAGAAACACACTTCTGCTAGTTTTGTGAATTGACTGTTTACTTAAACGGTGTAATAAAACAAACGTTATCGCGGCGGCCTTTGAAAAGATAGCAACCAGCTATACCCAGCTATGAGCGGTGACACGATGCAAGTACTATCGCACTCACACACACATAGGCCAACGTTTTGTTAAATAATTTTTTTGGGGTTCCTAGGTGTCCAATAAATAAATAATAATAATAAATAAAAATAAATAACTGATTTCATTCATGAACTAGGGAAATGCTTTTATAACTCTATGGCTTATGCAAGAAGACAATATGCAAGTAAAACTAAAAATTTATGAAATCCTCACGTTTTAATCTTATACATTGAATAACCTTATTAGGCAGTGGTTTTAGCCTACTGTGAATATTACTTAAATGTACGCTCAACAAATGGATATTTGTATACGTAGCTTCTGTTGGCTCTATAACAGCCGGGAAGGATTATAAAGGTTTGAACGAAAAGCAGGAATGGCAAGTGTTTCGTTGAATGCAAGGGATAAACATTAAACAAGGGGTAGCAGAGTGTTACGAAAAGTCATCCACGGCAGTCTACAAGAGGCAGTGTTATGTTGTGTTGTGTGTTGCATAGTTTTGGCGTAATAACTTATTAATAACGTTTGCGAACGTACTAACTGATTGCCATGTGATTATCCTCTAAGCTGAGGTAAGATGCAAATTTAGTGTTACCACTTATGTGTTTATATACAGGGAATTTTTCTTTTTAGTATACATTGCCTGTGTATACTTTTAAAAAGAACGCGTCAATTACGCCTATTATGTAGGCAACCAACTATACAGACGAGTAAACCATGCTGCGACCAAAACAATGAAAATAATTCAATGTTAAAAAATAAAACTAATGTTTATTTAGTGTCTTCTTGCATGTTTTATACAACCTTGTACAATAAAGACGAAAAAGTGAAAATTCTAATGTGGTATCAAAATGGTAACAGCGTAAGAACTGTGAGAGACTTATTTTCACTAAAATATCCAGGAAGACCTATTCCTTGTATTCGAACCATAAAAACAATTGTTTGAAAATTTAAATCAGAGGGATGCGTAATAAATTCCCATAAAATAAGAACTAAAAGTAATCACATTTTAAGCGAAGAAATGAAATTAAATATTTTATGCTACGTTGAAGAAATCATAATTAATAGTTATAACAAAAAATAATAATTAAAAAAAGTTTGCGATGACAGGGAATGGAACCCGCATCAACTGCTTGGAAGGCACCTATGCTGACCATTACACCACTTTGCCGCTGATGTATTTTTGTTGTACAAAGGAAGTACAATGTTCACGCACCATACAGAAACACCATTCTGTCGATTTTGTATTTAACAAATAAGTCATCATTTGCGTCCTATATACAGGGTGCAATACTTATTTAATATAAACACTGCATCAACATAACCTTCATACTCAAATAATTCACAACTACAGTGACGTTTGCTTCTGTTTTTTAGTTGTGGGTATAGTTGGTTGCCTACACAATAGGCGTAATTGACGCTTTCTTTTTAAAAGTATACATAGGCAATGTATAATAAAAAGTAAATTTTCCTGTATAAAGATTGGCTGCAATGGCCATATCATCTAATATAAGCAGTGGCGTCCTTGGCGAGGTTGTGGTTTATATTCCATGAAGTGTTGTATGTGTTCACCCAAAGGGTTACATATTATCTACTAGTTATTTATGTGGTTTACAAGCATTGGGTCCTATTATTGTTATTATATAAGATTGGTGTGTCTATATGTTGGAAACAGCAGCGTAGTGAATATAAGCAGCTATATGAGTAGATAATGTGTGTGTGGGACATGATTAATCATTATTTACCTAACAATCATTCGGGAGGTAGTCAGTTGGCAGAGGTGGCCTCGAAAAGGCGCCTACGTCGAATTATTATTATTATTATGAATGCCAGGATGGCATTGACTGACTTTTACGCGGGGAATTGGACTGAAATTATACTCTATCTTTCGCGTGTGGGGTTGAAGGGGCATGATCTCCCCTCAAGTCAAGTTGCCTGGTTCCTCTAGACTCTAGAGGATTGGTACACCAGAAGATATGCATAATTGTAGTAATTTATCTATGATCTATGCCGCAGGGGCAGGGGGCTGGAAGACCCCGATGAGTACAACTGCCCAATATCTATTGACAGATCAGTAAGTCTGTGCTCTATTATATGTTGCATGTCACCTGCCTGTCGCCGCCAGCGAATCCTGATCGCATCAGCTGTTTGTTTACCCAGGAACTACCGTATTTACAATTGAAAATTCAGTAGTTTTTATACACCCCCCCCCCTAAAATCGACCCTAACAACCATAATAAAATTTCGTAGTTACTTTTAAACTATACTTGTATTGTAATCAAATACACCAAAGTGAAGAATTGACTATTCCGGATCTAACCAAGGCTGATTATCAATTTTTTTAACAATGGGATCACTTTTCCAGGGTCGTATCCAACACTTCATCAAAACAAAAACGGGGAGGGGGCAAAACATGTGTGCTAACAATTGCAGTTTTCCGTTCTGTTGAAATATGAAGATGTTGTTAGGTTTCTATATTTAAAAAGGTCAACTTTGAACAACAAATCTTAAAACCAATAGTTTTTTAAGAAGAAATAATTATCCATGGGCATTTATTTTGAAAATATTCAAGTTGATTTTCAGACCTTATTGAAACACAAACTATTTAAAGTAGTTTCCGGTACTAAGCTATCTTGCCAAGCACTTAAAAGTAGACAATCTGACGGCAGTAACGCTGTTACCTTACAATGTTCTGGTAATTGGCATTCTTCTACAGGACTTTCATTTTTCTCTTCTTCACCTCTTTCGCCACTAGTTTATATTTTTATTTGTTTAAGTTGGTTGTTGTTTGTTGTTTGTTTTGACTGGACGAGATCTAGAACGCGGTTTTCCAAGCATCTCTTTGCACTTAGGCTGTATTTGATTTACTAAAGTAACTTGTAATATGATGTTGTCGTTGTATCTAATAAATAATAAAGTTAATATCATGTATGGCCTATTCTAGCACGAATAATTTCTTAACATAACCCTTGCATTGTGCGTATGGGTTTGTAAAATCGTCCTGGAATTCTTTACAATATTTTTCTAAGTGTGGTATTATTTCGTAATTTTAGCAAGAACTCTTCGAGTACTGTAACTCATTGGAGACATACCACTCGTCTCTCTGCTATGCATGTGTTGCACGTGTTAAGTGTACATACAAAGAGGCCCCAAGGCTTAAGTGGGCTCCGAACCACGGAATGTACAATGAGGGACAATAGGCATTAAGTCCTAATGCAGAATTGAATCCCAAACCACTAACATGGAAGTCTAACGCGCTGATATCTACCCTACGGCTAACACTATTATTGGGGAATTTGAAAGTGGACATTATGTCGGAAAAAAGTTTAAATCGTAGATCCCGTGCCATTGCGATGTTTGGCACGTTGGAGTTGGAATTACCCCAGATTGGCAAAGTCATAGTTAGGATGTACAATGGGTCAAATATGCCCTGAATGCGTAGATATGCCTAGAAAACCGCGTCCTAGATCTCGCCTAATCAAAACCTACAACAAACACTTGCATTCCAGTTGCTTAGTAATTAATTATGTAATACACTTTTGCTTGGTAATTGAAACCATAACGTTACTCTAAGCTTGGTGTACCACTGTGAAAAAACCCTCTGGTACTAGATAATTAACGCAAATAATAGATACTAATTGAACAGACTGAAAAACTACAGCCTGTAGTAGATGATAATAATAGCCCTAAGAATACATACTGACGCTGGCAATTCCTTGTAGGTCACCCTATGTAATATATTTAACTCACAAATATATATAAACGTATTTCTGTAGATACTCACCTCACGCTGGTTTTTATCCTGAATAGACTTTTTCATATTACTCTTCCTAATCAAATTAATAATGTTTAACGAACTGGTTAGCTGTTCTGCTCGAAGATGCTGTTCTGCTGTCTCTCGCTTCTCCTTTTCAATTGCTGCTTTCTTCTCCTGAATTCGACGTATGCGTTCTTCTTCTTCAGCTCGTTTTGCATCCAGTTCTGCTTGAATTCGTGCCTGTTCTGCTTGCTCCGCAGCTAAACGAGCTCTTTCTTTTTTACTCATCTTCTTCTTTGGACCCTGTGTAGCATAAAATTAACACATTAGTAGACGGTTCCGGCGAATTTAAGCAGTTCCTTGAGTAATTTGTTTGTTAGATATTTATAATTAAAAATGCAACATGAATTAACTTTTTTCTCCGGGGGTTCGCCGCCTTCGATTTCTGGTTCTTCAACTGCTTTACTTTTCTTGGACGCTTTACTTTTCTTTGATACGGTAGTTGATGCTTTTTCCTCCGCCTCTACAGAAGATGTGGATATTTTAATATTTAATCAAACGTTATAATCCTGGGCAAGTTCCAATTAAAGACAACTCTAGTAAAAGTACCTCTTTGTTTTGCTTCTGCTAACGCTTGAGCGTCTGCCATTGCTTTCATTTTGTTAATTTCCGCTATAATATCAGTTGCAGTTGACGCTGCATCCTCGGCAACTTCTGGAATTGCTTCTGGTTCTTTCTTTTCTTTCTGATGCGGACATTTTGTAATATTATGAACTAATAAGTAATGGGTTCAACCTTTTGATCTCCTTTTTTCCCTTTGCCTTTTCCTTCTTTTCCCTTGGCTTTCTTTTCAACTTTTCCTGGTGCAACTAGTTCTTTAACAGATTCCGCTGAGCTGGAGTATGACTCCCAGGTCCATACCTCATCATCTTGTAGAATGGTAGACGCATGTTGTTGTAAAAAAGCAGATATACTCTTCTGCACATTTACTTTAGAACTTTCGTGCTACATTTCAACCAAGAATATATTTTTAATAAATTAAACGCATTTATTGATTTATGGCAGCACCTCAACACTCTTCCTGGCTTTTCCCTTTTTACCTTTTCCTGCAGCTTTATCGTCCTTGTCTGCATGTCCTTAAAAAAATAAATAAATATTGCCTACTCATTTCAGATTTAACTACTTGAACTTTATCTGACTTTTATTTTATTTGAATTGAATAACACACATGTGGATATTATCACTACAGTAGATAATAAAATTGTTAGAAAAAGTGATTTTGAACGTTCTAAGAATCTCTGAATCGTAAAAAACTAATCCAGGAAATTTAAATATATGTTCAGAGTACAACATTATGTGCGTACGAGACATGGAGAATAGGACCGAAAGAAAAACGAAAACTGGAAGCATTACAAATCGAATGTTACAGAAGTATTTTGAAAATAAAATGGGCAGGCAAGATAACGAACGACGAAGTGACGGGTGCCGGAACAGAAACGTGTATGAATGCAAACTCGGAGAAAAAGCAATAAACTAATAATATATATCATAAAAACCAATAACATCACTATCTTAGCATGAGTCACCCGATAATTCACAGAAACCGCGTATACACTAATACGGCCGAGGGCATGGCTTGCCGCTCCCCCACGTTTGACGCTTCAAACCCCAGTCGCCCAATTTGAAACCAACACTCAATACGTAAGGGTATATACAGGGTGAATCTTAAATGGCGGATACTAGACATGCCATCTGATTCTGGATCAAAAATGGAGCGATAAAGTCTCATACCCATTTACTGTTAACCTCATAGATGAGGAATTATTGGCAGTCTTAAGTTGGATTCTGGGTTCCTTATCGTGCGATATTTTTATGAAATGTAAATTTTTAACTGTAGTTTAATCAAAAAAAGGAATCACCAATCTGTAATTGTAGTCATCATACCCTTGCTTTACCCAGAACTTCCATCCGATGTTTAAAGCTTCTGCAATGCTTGAGTTTTCCAAAAATGTTGCAACAACGTGCAATACAAATTTCAAATTTTAAAACAAACGTAGGCTTTGACGTAGTTTTTTTATTTTAAGTAATTTGACATGTCTGTGACAATTTGCTAATCAAAACGCCGCGTTTAATTCCCTTTGCATTCATTATCATAGTGTTACCTTCAGTTTAGTTTGAGTTTAGTTTATTTGTATTTGATTTCCCAAATTAGCGTCATGGAGTACAATTTTGTGGAGTATGTTGTAGCTATTTTAATGCTGCTGGTAATTTGTATGCCGAACGGTATCCAAACAGCAGGCATCCAAATAGTAATGTTATTCGACGATTGGATCAAAGAAATGCGAGAAACTGGAAAAACTGCACCCACTCCACTAACTGACAGGGGCCGTCCTCATCGAGTTTTGTTACCACTAGTTGAAGAAAATATCTTATGTAGTCAAAAATGAGCCAGAACAAAGTACCCGATCCAACGCCAGAATGTTTGATGTTAGCCAAAGAATAGTTCATCGCTTATTACAAGAAAATGGCTTGCAACCGTATCATTATCAACGAGTACAGGGATTATTACCAGAAGGCTATCAGGAAAGAGTCAGATTCTGCAGATGGTTACTTTGTGGACTGATGATGCTACGTTAACCAGAAATGGAACATTTAATATCCATAATATGCACCAATGGACCTATGAAAACGCCCATGCACTGCACCAAACAAATCATCAAGTTCGATTTAACGTTAATGTATGGGGTGGTATTATTGGTAATAGGACCACACATTTTTCCGCGAATAATTTTGTTGAATTCTTAGACACCGATTTTGGCGATGTATTAGATGATGTACCATTAGAGTTAACAAGAAATATGTTTCTTTAAATGGACGGGGCACCAACACGCTGGGGAATTCAAACACGAGAATAGTTAAATCTTGAATTTCCAGAACGATGGATTGGTGGTGGCAGTCGATTACCTTGGCCACCAAGAAGCCCAGATCTAAGCTGTCTTGATTTTTTCTTGTAGGGAACCTTAAAAATATTTGTGTATGCAGTGGAAATTGATACTCGGGAGAAACTTCAGCAACGAATAAATGAAGCAGTTATAATGATTCGACAAAATAATATGCTTCAAAATCTAAAAGGGAGCATAATACGTAGGTGTATGAAATGCATAGAAATTGGGGGTAGCCACTTTGAGCAATTGCTGTAATTTACAAAATAAACAACTTAAAACGTAGTCGATATTTCCTTCCTAGTTATGTACTGTTAATTCAAAAATGCAAGCAGCACATTAAAATTAGAATATTACCATGAAGGAGGTCTACTATGCCTGTATATAATCTCCTTAGGTTCCATATTAAATCAAGTGCGTTGTTATGTAAATCGCAGGCGACTTAACGCATAGCTCAGTACGACTGACCACACACTGGTTTTCGAGCAAAACGCTTGTAAATTTTTTTGCTCAGTTTTTGATGCAGAA
Source organism: Limonius californicus (assembly GCA_014611495.1). Classification (NCBI taxonomy): domain Eukaryota; kingdom Metazoa; phylum Arthropoda; class Insecta; order Coleoptera; family Elateridae; genus Limonius; species Limonius californicus. Next base: position 794 of record JABXWE010014873.1, on the reverse strand, counting down.
TCGTGTGATGTAAATATTTTCCGCCAATTAAGATTCACCCTGTATAGATCCGATGATTGATTCATAGACGGTTTTGCTTAGGCTGAATAACCCAGCTATTTGTTGTATTAAAAAACCAATTTTGGAATAGATTGTAATAAGAAGTAGCTTCTATGTATAGGCACTATGCAGCTTTTGTTTAAACTGAATATCTCTTCTATTTGTTGTATTAAAATATTCATTTTTGAATAAATTGTAATAGGCAGTAGCCTCTATGTATAGGCACGATCAAACTTTTGCTTAAGTTGAATATTTCGACTATTGTAGTATTAAAATATTCATTTTCGAATAAACTGTAATAGGCAGTAGCCTCTATGTATAGGTGCTATCAAACTTTTGTTTAAGATGAATATCTCGGCTCCTTGTAGTATTACTAATATATTCTTCAACGACTGTAGCTGTAGAATGACAGCTATTATTCACGAGGATGAATATTCTGTCACATGCCAAAGGCGAGTGACAGAATCATCCGAGTGAATAATAGCTATTCTACACGAGTAGGAGACTATAATTTCTCTACGACTATTTCATAGGAAATTACAATTTTTGGTCTGAATCAGTATTATAAATATTTTGCTTTAGATGAACGTATATCGATTCACTATACACAACGATTTTATGCCGTGTGTACTGTTTCTGCGATTTCCTCGGCAGTAAATTACACGTCGTTTTCGCGGTTTCCGTTATTTCTGGTGGCAAACACATCTCAGCGTTTTCGCTGTCTGAATTATTCATACCTAGTTCTTACTGTTTTT
>JABXWE010014872.1:0-12474 GCA_014611495.1 Limonius californicus | reverse complement strand
ATGGCTTCAAAAACTATCTTTGGACCGTCTGTGAAATTTTTCCTTGTTTTAATTTTGAACCAGAGGGGCATGTAACATTTTAAAATAAAATGTATTAACTGCTTAATTTCATCAGTAGGGTTTTCCAAGCTCACGTACAGTCTGAGAACTCTGTTTGCGGTCGTCAACCATCTACAGTATGAAAGCGGACCAGGATCACGTGCTGCCAAATCGTCTGAAATTGTACCTGAATTAATGGCAGCAGAAATATCAAGTAGATATAATTGATCCTTGCTCAGCACTTTTCTGTCAACTTGAGGAACTGGGCATTCAACGCGTTCAAAATGAACCAGTGGAAGTTCTTCACAGCCAGCCAGTTTTTTCCCGATCGGCCCACTGAAGGATTTAGGTCCTGTGGTAACACCATCCAAGTGATGAAATAGGTGACGGAACGGTAGTTCATTGAAGTGTAGGAGACATATAGCCCACTGCATTGGTCTCCCAACGTGCAGTTCGATCTGATGGAGAACACCTTTTTTCCAGCCAGTATTAATTACAGTTCCATCACTCCCAATCGCACCAAGTTCTTCAAGGGAAATATTAAGTGTAGTCAAATGGGAAATTATGGTCGAAGCTGTATCTTTAGCAAGTCCTGTAGAGGGAGAAACATTGGCGATATATTCCGAACCGGGTTCTTGTATAAGGGAATAATGGTCCTCTTTTTCAGTTCTGCGAAAACGCTTTGAATTAATTTCTATAATCATCATTGTATCGTCTTTTCTGCCATCAAAGTACAGACCACGTAGTGTTTCCTTAACATATTGATTCTGCAAATCATTTCTGTTATGAGTTTTTCCTCTTCTAATTTTGTTTTTGTCAACCACATGGGAAGTGTCCGAATCATTTATCACTCCATAATCTTGAAGGACGGATGACGCGATCGCAGCTGTTGCTCGATCAGAGACTCCATAACGATCACTGACCAATAATGTTGTTCTTAGGTTGATCCTCATCTGCCACGGTTTTTTAGATTGGTGCCGCACCGGAGGCTTGAATAGATCAATGTCATTAGCATCATCTGAGACATCAGAATCTCAACTTAGTTGTATCTGCTCAGTGCCAGAATGCTCGGGTTTGTAGGTCTCCAGAGTTTCACTCGACGTGCCTTGATGGGGCTGCGGCTCTTTATTCTTGGTTTTTCTGTCGAGCCCTTTTGCGTTTTTCCGTGTTTCCTGCAAGTCCAACGATCCAATCTTTCCCAAACCAAACTTTCTTAGCAGGAAAATAAAACGTAACTCAATTACAGGAATTCGGTTGGCTTTATCACAATGACAATTTATTGAAATCGTGCACTCACACAAGTTTGGAATTTTTTTGCAAGTGGCGTTCACGACAATTGCACATTTACACGCAGCTACATCAAAAAGCAGAGCAGATTCACGTTTGAAGTCGTCAATCCTTTTTTTGAATGCGGCCTTGTTTATATCGCGGTGGTACGACTTTCTTATCTTATAGTACTTATCATGGTACTTATTAATCAGCTGTACTACCCTATACTCGGACACCGCAGGAATAGAAGCTTTATCATATAAATACTTAATCTTTCTAGCCACTGTTTCAGCCACTTCACAAAAACTCACCTTTTTGTTGTTGGTGCGTAGCGACATCTGATATCGTTCTTGGAAGCAGCACATCTTCGTAAGTAGGAAGCTTATTCGGCAAAAAATCGTTTGGATTCCCGAATATTGGGCATTCAAAATCCTTTCTTGTAGTGATTTTCATGGACGTAGCCATTTTTACCTCAATTCTCCGACGTCAACAGTCAACATTCAACAAGCAGGTGAAAACAGAGTCAAAACGCTTTCCGTGCAATTCACTGTCACATTAACAACTGATGGCAATTGACACAGATATAAAAGAACTTGGCAAGACACGGGTGGTTTCCATAGCAACGTGAATGAGCCACCGATCATCGGCCAATCACGTGAAATTAGAAAATAGAGCAGACATTTTAAAAAATAGCATGTTTCATATGCTATGCGCAAACGGTTAATATTCAAAAATGACAGATTTTAAATTGTTTTCGTGTTCCTCACCCCCCAAACTTCACATTAGGACCTATAGCGTTTCGATAGTACTCAGTTTAGTAATTATAAAAAATTCACGAAAAACAGCAAAATTTTACCATTTTTCAAAACTTTGAGTGCGATGCGCGAACGGAAGATATTTTTTTTTTGAAAATATTTTTTTTACGTTTGCTTAGCTATGCAAAAGGCAACTTTTCCGGGGTATAGCGATCGAAAAAAAAAATAAAGTGTTTTTTCGGCCCACCCTAATATATACATTTGTATAACCTTTTTAAATTGGATAGAACACAAACTCTGAATTTGCGATCACATTCAAAACAAAATTCTACATATTCTAATATCTCACACGAATACAATCCGATGCAAATTAAGCGAACCAATATTTTATCAAATCACTTAGGTACTTTGGTTAAATTAAATTAAATAAATTATTAAAACCATTAATATGTGTTCATCATACATTCTAGAACAAACCAATATTATAAAATTCACACCGGAAAACTCTAAATTTCCATAAAACACATATTTGTTTACATATGTTGAATTCATATCACAAATTTTCTAAAACAAATTTGTTTGCAGATAAATAACCACAAATAGGGATGGTGAAACCTTGCAAATCTAGTACGTCACCAAATACAGATGAGTAAGTGCCTTCGGTCTCGAAAATCCAACGCCAAACAGCATAGCAACATAAAATACCTATCAGAAATACCAAAATATTAGAAAACCAGTCCCAAACTTTATTCAACAGTTTATTTCATTTCATTTCATTTTCTACAAACAGTTACAAGTTTAAAAAAATTTACCTATTTATTGTTTCAGTGCATAAAAATTTTTGTTTTGTTTTGAGAATAGTTTAAATTAGAATCTAATAATCAAACAAAATTAGATCTACCAGCACATCTATACAAATGCAGTTTTCTTTGAACGTCGCACCATGAGGACGCACTTGCAAAGCAGCAAATAGTTCTTTATAGTTCTTTCCTATTAGCTATCCCGCTTTTGTAAGCTGCCTGTAAGGTATTATTTAGCATATTAATGTTACAACTTTCTGCCTGTCTTGTAAAAGTAGTACGAATCCACCACGACATCCATGCCCAAAATTAGTAATAGGATTATAGGGTCTGTTGCAGACAGAATTCGTTATTTGAAGCCATTCTTTTACTCTACTACATTTTATTTTGAATATGTTTTGGTTTCTTAGTTTTCCGTTACTCTAATAATAGCTATCTTTGCTTAATACATAAATTACTTGTTTCATAAAGAATATTTACCTTCGTACACCAAAAACTTCGCGGTTTGCTGTATGGTGATGAATAAGATAAAATTATCTAAGCAATCTAATTAACATTAAGTCTGCCTACACGTTTTCTTCAGGCATCAAAATCTTCTAAACTTTGGCTAAACAGATGTTGGATCCCGATACAGCCAATTACAGAAATATTGATCCTCTTAAACTTAACAAGTTTAATAGATAAGAACAGCGCTGTCTGTGTGGGCTATAAAGCCTGGCATTAGCCTGTGGGAATTTTTATTAAAAGTTAGCAGAACATCTACTTATTTTGGAAAAAAGCACATTAGAAACGTTCAAAAAATCAATTTATGGGATTTTAATAGCAACCAAATAATAATCATTACACTCGTCTCCCAGTAAGGTAAACGCGAGGTGTGCGCTTGCCTTAACGAGGGATATTTATCATAACTAAACGTCTATAATTGCAGCTTTTGCGGAGGCAACACGGTAATGTAACCTGTGGGCAGGTGTGAGCTATTATAAATCACTTAACTTGAAGCTTCTTAGCCCTTTCTGTAAATTTGACAAGGATGGGGAACAATTCTGCGTTCAAATAACTTACGTCTGTTGGAAAGGCAGAATACGCAACAGGAAACGCTCACGTGGAAAGTAATGCGTAATTTTGAAATAAACCACGTTGGCCTCATGCACAGTTACGTGAAATGGCGACAAGTTATTTATTCGCAAATTTTTGCGTTTCCAGATTTATGCAGTTATTTAATTTACTTGCACGTTTGAATAATCTAACTAAATATAAACATAATTTTCGTTTAAAGTAATGTAACCCTGTCGCCATACTTGTAAGTCAGCGTGAGAAGATTTCGTAGAAAACTCCGAAACAGTAATATCACATGTTAAGACACATAAATCCAACTTCGCTATACTTTAACCTATTGTAACTACTAATATTTTTAGGATGATAAGTGTGTTCGAATTGTTCTTTCACTTTTCCTAGAATACCTACTTAAGCATATTACAAGGAAAATAAATATGTATGTTTCTTATCGTCCCTTATTTTTTGTGATTTAAATACTTTTCTGCATTTCTAAAGTAGGGGTCGCACGCGGCCCTCTAGATACTTTCGTGCAGCCCGTGTAATTTGGTCAAAGAACACTTTTTCATGCGGCCCGCGTAATGTTTCGTAAAAAAATATTATCGTTCACCACTTATTATTTGATTTTCCTCGTGTTTTCATTATGATTATTGACATAACCTTAACCTCAAGTCGGGAAACTATCACAGGAGGTGGTATATCTTTTTATACCACTTTTTTCCCCGTTTCTACCAAAAGTCATCAACAACTAACATGAACAAAACGTTGACAATTTTGCAGAGGTGTGCTTCAAGGACCAACTGTCACATTGCTATTGGTTCCTTCTATTGCTTTCGCTAATCGCAAAACAGATTGTATGAAAGTGAATCTGTGACGTGCTATACTACAAACTACTCCAACCTTAATAGCCCGCTGGTACTCACCGGAAGGATAGTGAATGCTATCACGGTAGCTGGCACACGGAATGGAAGGTACATATCTGGAGCCCGGCTCCAATGCCTTTCCCATGGGAGAAGATTCAAAATTTCACGGATCATTGGTTTCATAGCTAAGATTACAAAGAACCCTTTTTTTAGAGGTGTCGAGAGATGTCCGCCCCCCATCTGCTCGCCACCACTTAGTGATTACTCATTACTTAGTGTTTATAAGAAAATATTCGACTTATATGGGTTAAAACACCCAGGATTCCAACCGCGCCTTGATGATTACTTTACCTTCCTTTAAACTGCATTGTCCTGTAACCATTCCCAGTCTTCGTAAATTGTATTTTTTATTTCGCTGCCTAGCAAACTGCTACGCTTGAGTAAGACTCAAAAAATTGAAATTTTAACATTAGTTGAATTTGGTAATGGAGCACAAGCAAGAAGTTATTATTAACAAATATTCACATAACACTTACTACAAGGTTAACAATGAAGAACACGGACAAAAATTTGTAGAATATTGTTTTGTTAGGAAGTGTTCTAGCAGTGGCCGCCCTGAAATTAAGGAAATGTACAATTAAATATTTGACTAATTACACGAGATAACAACCATAAATTTACTCGACCGATTGCTTCAGACAATCAGGTTAGTCGAAGTTTGGTTCTGTATTTCTAGAAGAAAATGATATATATTGCTATGTACACCTTTCCTAGCTGATTGTACTAGCTGATTTCAACTCAATGATCAACGAACTCTCACCTTACTGTTTCGCCTCGGCTTAAACTTCTCTTCTCAGGGTTTCGTGACTTCCTTTATGCTTCTATAGATCTAATTATATTCCAACACTTCAGTAAAACTGCCCGTACTTTAACTTCGTTTATTTTAACAACTTTTACAAAATATGAAATGTATTATGCCAAATGTGATACGTTGAATGTTAATTTAATATAATTTGTTTGCTCGGGTGTGATTTACTAGGTGAAGCCTGATCACACCTCCGCTTGATTCAAATATCAGAATTCGAATAAATATTTTCCACCCTTATTTATCCATAACCATAACAACCCTGCTTTTATAATACTTGCCCTATTGGAGCTCACCCTTTCGATCGCATGAACATACTTACGTTCGCCATTCGAACTTGATTATTCCAACGCTACCTCCAATAGAATAACCATTTACAAATCCACTAGCACATGAATACCTAATGAGGAGATCCATAAGTAAAAATATGTACACACACTTACATGCAGTGCACTGACAGTACACCTACGACCTGCTCATAAAGTTACCATAGCAATATATATTGCTGTGTTACACCCAATAAAATAACTAAATTCTATTTTAATATAAAGCGTAGAAGCCATAGCTTTCCTGTATGAAAATGAGTCGTTTACACACACAGATGTCAAACGAGGTCTTTCGTTGTTCTTTCCGATGTGCCTTCGGGAAATAATAATGTGGGATTTGCAGGTTTTTTGGTTCATCTTTTGGAATTTTAGCTTTTTCTTTTTAGACGGTGTTTATAAGCCTTGCAACGATTTTTTTTGAATTTTAAGCTGTAATTTAAAAGTATATTAGGATTTGTGTTAACAATTTGACAGTTCAGATTAATTTTGTGACTTTTAGTACACTTATGTGTTTGTTTGGTCTTATATTGTATTGAATGCTTTTGTATTGGCATAAGAGGCAACTTTGCATCGTACTTTCATTAGCAATAAAGATGTATTTATTTGTTTATTTGCAAAAAACTTGATTTTCTTCGACTAAAATAGAAATTGTTTGAAATACTTATTATTTATGTTTAAAAACAGCTATTTGACTATGTATAAAGTTACTACAGGTGCTTTAGTTGATTTTCATCCTGTTTTCCATAGCAACAATGTTGTATTTGTTTAAATATTTATGCCTTAAGCTAATTTTGACAATTTTGACTATGCTTCTGTAAATTGTGATTTGTATTGTATTCCTAAGGGAATTTTTGTGTTAAATGCAGTTGAGTAATAAGACAGGGAATCTTTTGGTGTTTGATTTGCTAGAAACAACGTTGTATTTATCAATTTATTCATGTATGTTTGTTATTTGACCTTGATAGTTTCAAATTTATCTAATTTCCTTCTGTTTATGTATTTTAATCTGGATAAAATGTTTTATAAACAATGTTAGGATGTGTGTAAAATAGTTTAAGTGTGTTTGAGTTGCATATTAATGTTTATTTATTTGTTTATTGTAATTTATTTGTTTGTGTTTAATTTTGTTAGGTTAGATATGTTTTTTAGTGTGTCATGTTTGGTGTCAAAATTTACGTCTTTACTTGTAGATTTCGAATATATGTTTGGTTTTTCCCTAACATGATGCATTAAAAAGTTATTTAGAAATTAAGTTTTTATGTCAATTTTGAATAATAATTAAGCTCGATCCTCATTGGTCGAAATTTTCTGATGACATTTCCAGCTTGATTAGATTTTGTCGAAATTTATGTACATTTGTTGTGTTTCCATAGTAATGATAGTTTTTTTTCAAAAGGTATAAAAGGAAATTTTTAACGCTGAACCGTTGTTAGTTTTATATCTGAAAATCTGTATTTGAGGTTATGTGTTTGTTTACCTGTCAAAGTTAAATAAATGTTTTAAAAGTTTAAAAGTGCTTTACTCACCAGTGCTACGAATAATTATTATTAACAATTATAAGTGCTACGTATTAATAATCAACAACAATTATAAGTGCTATAAAATATTTTTCTTTAATCAACGAAGAAGGAAAATTAAGAATTATCTGATCTGCGACTATAAATGTTTGAAAAGTGTTTTCACTTACCAAATAGTTTTTGAGACATCCAGTGTTACAACTATTTTGAATAACCATTAAAGTGCTTCGATTTTAAAAACTTATTATTTTCGACGGCAAACCAAGCATCTACGATTTAAAGAATTGGATGTTTACTTGCAACGTAACCTACAATGAACAGTGCTATAATTATTTGGAATACTTCGACATAAATATTATAAAAGGTAAAAGCCAATTAATTACCTGGAAGCTGTGCAAACTTGTGTGATCCAGTGATATTTTGGGAGGCCAAATTGAAGACAACAGACACAGAATTTATCAGAATTTCGAACAACGGGTTGGGAACACGATAGCAGGTAAAGAAATACGAGGTTCAAGGGCAACAAGATCTACGCACGCGCTTATGAAGATATCTCACCAAAGAAAATAAGGTTAGTCAGTCGTTTAAAAAGAAGTTTTGAGGTAGTTAATTGTAGATTTGTATGTGTTCTAAATTACATGCTTATTTTCAGTAAAGTATTTGCAAAGATTTTCTTGTATATTCAAAATTTAAATTATTCTGTTATAAATCAAAATTTCAACTTCAATAATAAATTATTTTGCTGTTCTCCGTTTGTTTCCATCAGAACGATTGAAAGTTTGCAACCACATTTTATTACAACCGTTAATTTAATTAACCCTGAGATTTATGTGTTGAATTTGTATTTCATTTCTTTTCTAAATTCATGCTATTTTATTTTTAAAGAGTCTCGATTTAGATTTGTGTTGTGTAAAAGGTACATTCTAATACATTGCTGTCATCATTTTATTAACGTGTTTAGAAACATAAGTATACAGGTGTACAGGGTGGCCAGATAAGAATGCAAAGTGCTGTATCTCGGAAACCATTCGTCGTAGAGACTTGCGGTAAAAAAATTTATAACTAAAGTGGCCAAAAGAAGACCGCGGAAAATATTTTCAGATTTCCAAGATGGCCGCCAGGGGGCGTAACCGCCATCTTAAACTTTTAAAGTGATTTTTCACTGAAATGCACCTAATAAATGTACCAAAAAAATATATGCCTTTTAAAGCTAAGCTTTATTGCAGTAATTTTTGTCTAACACTTTATGACGTATCTATTAAAGTAAAATGGTGGGGGGTGATTCAATGTTTTTTTAACTAAGCAGCTGTAACTCCTAAACGACTGAACGAATTTTAACAAACTTGGTCTCGTTGGAGAAAGCATTTATTGTTCCATCAAACCCATCTTACCTGTGATATGCCTAATTTTTAGTGATGCCGCTAGAGCGCGTTTTTTGATATAATAACAGAAAATTGCAAAATCTCTAAAAAAATAAATGCAATAATATAACTTTTTTTTCATAAACATGTAGTGAAATGATGCCTAAATAGGCTAGTGAAAACCGTATCTCGATATCTTATTCCTAGCCTAAAATATCGAAGAAAGAAAATTTAGTTATCATAAAATTTTAAAACTAAAGCCTCCTTAAATGCTCAAACTGTCTTCCATCACACCCAATGCATTGTTGGAGCCGCTCATACGTGGACATTACAGCAGCTTCAATTTCAGCTCTTGAAAGGCCACGAATGGCCTCTTGTATTCGTATTTTCATGTCGTCTCTCGTTGTTGGTGGAATTTGGTAAACAATATGTTTTAACCGACCCCATAGATAGAAGTCCAAACAGGTTAAGTCTGGGGATCGGGGTGGCCAAGGAAATAGACTTCTTCGTCCAATCCACCTCTGGTGATATATTAGATCTAAATGTTCTCGCACATTTATTGAAAAATGTGCTGGGCAACCGTCTAGTTGGAAAAACATATTTTGCCGTATTTGCAAGGGCACATCTTCTAATAAAATAGGCAATTGGTTTACCAGAAAATCAAGAGACACGGCACCATTTAGTGGTTTATCAAAGAAATAGGGACCTATAATAGTTCCGCCCAGGATGCCACACCACACATTAACACTCCAACGGCCTTGATGTTGGACCTCGCGCAACCAGTGAGGATTGGTGTCAGACCAATAATGCATATTATGCAAATTAACGTTTCCATTACTTCTAAAAGTGGCCTCATCCGTCCAAAGAATTTCGGTTAAAAATTCTCTATTTTCCCTAATCATACCCAACATCCAATGACAATAATCTATCCGTCGGTCGAAATCTTCGTCAGTTAAGGGTTGATGTAAAACCATATGATACGGGTGCAGTCTAAAAATTTGAAATAACAAACACATTGCGAAACATGTAAAGTAGTATTTTTAGTGACATAAAAACTTACCCATGATCCTTTAAAATGTTTTGACTAGTAGTACGTGACATACCCAACGCGAGAGACATTGCTCTCGTACTAACGTGGGGATTCAATTCCACGTATGCTAAGGCATTAACAATATTGTCTTCCGTTGTTCTAGCCGAGTGTCTTCGCAACTTAGGTCGAAAGCTACCAGTATTACGCAAATTTCGCACTAAACGCGGAAAAATTCTCGCATCGCGTAAATGCCGATTTGGATATCGAGCTGTGTATATTCTTTGAGCCAATGCCGCATTTTGAAGGCATTCAAAATATACCGCAACCATATCAACAGCTTCATCATTTGTAAAATGCATTTTAGTTTTAAAGCAAATTACACTGCATCTATAAGTATAATTTTAATATTTGTTGACAAGTAGATTTTAGGCATTTGTTTTTCCTCCATGGCCATTCGTAGCCTTTCAAGAGCTGAAATTGAAGCTACTGTAATGTCCACGTATGAGCGGCTCCAACAATGCATTGAGTGTGATGGAAGACAGTTTGAGCATTTAAGGAGGCATTAGTTTTAAAATTTTATGATAACTAAATTTTCTTTCTTCGATATTTTAGGCTAGGAATAAGATATCGAGATACGGTTTTCACTAGCCTATTTAGGCATCATTTCACTACATTTTTATGAAAAAAAAAGTTATATTATTGCATTTAATTTTTTAGAGAATTTTGCAATTTTCTGTTATTATATCAAAAAACGCGCTCTAGCGGCATCACTAAAAATTAGGCATATCACAAGTAAGATGGGTTTGATGGAACAATAAATGCTTTTTCCAACGAGACCAAGTTTGTTAAAATTCGTTCAGTCGTTTAGGAGTTACAGCTGCTTAGTTAAAAAAACATTGAATCACCCCTCACCATTTTACTTTAATAGATACGTCAAAAAGTGTTAGACAAAAATTACTGCAATAAAGCTTAGCTTTAAAAAGCATATATTTTTTTGGTACATTTATTAGGTGCATTTCAGTGAAAAATCACTTTAAAAGTTTAAGATGGCGGTTACGCCCCCTGGCGGCCATCTTGGAAATCTGAAAATATTTTCCGCGGTCTTCTTTTGGCCACTTCAGTTATAAATTTTTTTACCGCAAGTCTCTACGACGAATAGTTTCCGTTTTCCACTTTGCATTCTTATCTGGCCACCCTGTACATATATATATACAGGGTGTCCTTTAAATGCCTTAAAAGCTTCAGGTAGAATTTTTCTTTTATGAATGCTTAATACAAATCTTCAAAAAAAAGTAGGTATTTGGAGCTTAGTTTTCTTGTACGAGAGTGTTAAAGTTCATATCTTTAAAACAGAATTTCATGGAAACAATAACGAGAACTTTAATGTTGCACGTATCTGCCGATAAGTGACTGACTGCCACTTGATTTTGTAAAGATTAATATTGAGTTGACGCTCTAGTTGCTCTTCTGGAAGTACTGTTAAAAAATGATAAATTTCGTAAATACTACATTTGACAACAGTGCAAGACCATGGTATTGTGATGAAAAGTAGAAAATTTGTTTTTCGACATTTGTCAAAATCTTTGATTTACTTATCGGGACGTTTGCATTGTCATTTTCCTTCAGTTCCTGGTTCGTTGTGAGTTTATTTGCGTTTTTCTGTATTCATTCACTTTGTTGCTTTCATTCATTTTGTTGCTTTGGTTCCTGTTTTGTTATTGGGTTATTTGCATTTATTTCCTATGGAGTACGACACAAACGAGTACGTTGACATGATTTGGGTTCTTGGGGAGTGCCACGGAAACTGCAATCAAGCTGCTAGGATTTACGCCGAGCGTTTTCCGAATAGGAGACATCCCAGCCATGTGGTAATTCGGGCTACAATTCAAAGGCTTAGAGAAACACGAAATATCCGTTCTGCTCCCAATGCTGATAGAGGCCGACCAAGATATGTTAGAAACGGAAATTTAGAAGAGGAGGTACTGGAACTTGTAACAGATGATCCGGGTACTAGCATGCGTGCTCTTTCTAGAGTTGTTGGTGCCTCCAAGACCACCGTTTATAACATCTTGAAGGAAGATCTACTTTATCCGTTCCATAAAGTAAAAGTGCAGCATTTATTAGAGGAAGATTACGAGAAACGTGTTAGCTTTTGCGATTGGTTATTAGAAAAACATAGAGGAAATGCAAGATTTGTAAACAACATTCTGTGGACAGACGAAGCGACATTTACGAGAAATGGCATCTTTAACTCTCACAACCAACATATCTGGGCACATGAAAATCCTCATGCTCTGCACCACGGAAATTATCAAGTTTTTTCAGTGAATGTTTGGGCAGGAATCGTAGATAATAAACTCCTTGGGCCTTTTGTACTACCTAACCGATTAAATGCTGAGAACTACTTAAATTTCTTAAATAACGACCTTCCACCTTTATTAGAAGATGTTCCTTTGCAAGTTCGTCGGGATATGTGGATGCAACAAGACGGAGCTCCAAGTCACTACGCTGCTAGAGTTAGGCAATGGTTTCACGAAAATTATCCACGGAAATGGATAGGTCGCGGAAGTAGGGTAGCCTGGCCTCCACGAAGTCC